>VZTD01002079.1:77435-141983 GCA_013397725.1 Rhagologus leucostigma | reverse complement strand
GGGGAAGGGGGGGGGACACAATGAAGCCATGAAATGCCTTGTTTCCTCCACTACAGCAGGAATTAGGATACATAGTTTGGTATGTGCTGCCTATTTCATGGCCTCATGCTGAGCTTTGCTGGGCCCCTGCAACAGACACTCTTGTTCAGAAGTATTAGGAATTCTTCCCAATTCTGGTCCAGCTGCCTTTGCTGTTCTTAAAACTCCCCAGCTGTACTCCTAAACTGGGTTTGCGCAGCAAGATTTTATAGTGGAGGGAGGCTACAAGGGTGGCTTTTCTGAGAAGCCACTCCCTTCCTGCCTTTTCTCCTAAAGACACAGAACATTGCTGCCAGTGACATGAGAAGTCACTAAATGTGTTAGGACTGCATGTTCTGTGGTTTACATATGCAGCTGGCCACCCTCCTGCAGCTTGCTGTGTGAGCCCTTTGCTTTGCCTTGCTTGGCACATGCTGCCACAGCCAGAGGTTGCAGACAGCTGGTGTGTTTTTCACCCTGTGACAGGTGCTGGAAGCTGCCTAAGGCACACTCCATTGCTGCACCCAGCCCCAGGTGTGGAAGAGCTGCAGCCAGGCAGGATAGGTGGGACATGCTGATTTTTGACAGCTGTGGTAAAACAAAGCTCCATGAGATGCAGATGAGGCTCTTGCCATAAATAGCTGTGTCCCCGCAGCAGAGTTCTGGTCTTGGTGCATTCTCACTTGCAGAGATCTGGGGGCAAGCTGCACGAAAGGAGCAGGGAGTTCTGCCAGCACTGCCAACTCAGGTGAGCACTGTGGGAATGTGTGATAGTCTTGCTGACCTCGTGCAGAGATGCTCTGGGTGTGCTTTGCATGGTGCAGCTGAGGATGTTGGGTTTGAGCCTGAGCAGAGCTGTAGGTTTCTGTTCCAGATGGTCAGGGTGAGTTCACTAGCACAGTCATTCCTGTTTCTCTTTACCAGCATGTGTCTGGTGATTTCCTAAGAGAAGATACGAGCCTCTGTGCAATCTCCTCCATATGAGCAAGACATACATAGTCACAGCTCTGTGAAGGTAAGCCCTTTTCCTCCGGCAGGAGTCAAAGTGATGTCCTCTTACTATGGTGTTCACGCAGTATGGGTTCAGACTTGATGGATATTGGGGAAAACAAGAGGCTGAGCCCAGTGTTGGTGGCTACAGATAACTGGCAAAGGCAGGAGGGCAGGATGCTGGGGTCTCTAGAGGTGACACTCAGCATTCCCCAGACTGAAAACAATGCACTCCTCCCTCCCCTGCAGCATCCTGTGTCAGTTCACAGCCACCACCTGTGGAGCTTCGGTGTCTTTCAACCTGTGCTTTGCTGACTAACACCTCTGCTTTCTGCCTGGCTCATTCATATTTTAACCTGTTTCCTGAGCTTTGAGGTGGTTTCTTCTATTGCTTTCCCTTCCAGCAGAACACTGTTACAAATGTCTCAGCTGTTGTCCTGCCATTTTTTACTTATGGTAATGTATGATTATCTTCCTCCTAAATGTCACCAGCCAGTAATGGTGCCTTTGACCCTAAAGTTATGCCAGGTCTGTGGCATATGCTGCTGGGGATATTCGTTTAATTCTGTTGTGACAGGAAGAAAGTACAGAGGTAGTATTGTTTCTGTGGAGTTTTTTCTCCTTTTCTCAAAATCATGAACCTGATAACTCCAGGTGTGACTAGTTTTATCTCCTAGAGAAAGGAATTGTCAACTCTGATTGTTGTTTTTTCGATGTGTATTCTTGCTGATAAATACATACAGATGTTGTGCTTCTTCCAGTGATAGTAAAATGGTTTTCGGCCATGAATAGCAGAATCTACCAGGCTTTCCCTTGTGTGCCCTTCATGCCTGCTTCTTGGTGAATATTGCTGCTGCAGGCTGGGCTGAAATCACACTTTTTATGTGTTACATTTGAGGAAAACAGGCCTTTTGGTGCAATGTGTTTCAATTTATAAAGCCATTGGTCTTACAGTGCTACCAGTGTTCTTGTTTTAAAAATTAGCTCTGTAATATCACCTGCATATTATTGCACAGTTTAAAAGTAGTGTGGCTTCTGCCTGCCGGACTATCACTCTTTGGACTGATTGCACATGCTTTCCCTCCTTCCTCTGCACAAATAACAGTATTGGCATACCTCAGAGAGCCCTGTGTAATCAGGGGGCAAAAGCTACACCACTGTCCTGGTGTGCTATCCTCACAACAGAAAGCTATTACTAAGAGCCTTGGAAATTTCTAATTTAGCTGCTCAGCCTCATTGACCCTGTATTGTCCCACACTGCATCCAAGAGTGGTGACAATCTCCACAACCCACAGGCACCATCAGCTGAGACAAGTCTTTTCTAGAAGCTTGGGCCTGACATTGTGCCTGTAAGTGATCCGCAAAGCATGTGGAAAGGAGAGCTGGTCTTTCACGGAGGCTGCTCCAAACACCATAAGGAGTAGCTTCTGGACTAAGTCATGTGACCATCTCCATGCATGTTCTGACAGTGTACAACCAGCTCAGTTACCAGCAACTGCCTGGCAAGCATGGTCAAGAGCCACCTGCCCTGGCCTGAACATTCCAAAACATCTCTTTTTCACAGGGTGAGTCAGAGGCATGGAGGGCTGAACATGGAGCTTCCTCATCCTGCGCCCTGCTGCTTTGTGCCAGCTTTGCTGCTGCAGTCTTCTTGGGTTATTACAGCTCCTTGTTCTTTACCCTCCTACCTCCACACTGTGCTGTGTGTGCCAAATCCCTCCACAGTGCTGCTCATTTCCCTCTTGTCCAAGAATACAGTGAGTGTGCATGGGCTCCTTGCAGCCCCTTTAAAGGTAGGATTAGGTAAGGTGATGGACCCTCCCTCAGTGTCAGCCTTGCAATCTGAAGAGACCTTGCCCAGACACAAGTTACAGGCATGAGATATGACAGGCGTGAGTCCTTCACCTGTGTAGGAGCCAGACAACCTCCCTGCCTGTGATCTGAGGATTGGTGCTGTTGTCCTGATCCTGGGACCATTTGGGGGATGGATGGAAGCTGAACGTAGTGGTGCTTGACTGTCTCCAGTGTGGCACATGCTGTATTATGCAGTTTAGTTTAGCCCTTTAACACCTTGACACTGATGCCTAAGTCCACCAGCCCCACTATGACCTTTTAGATATGAGGCTTGTGAGTTTTTATCAGCTCTCCCACCCTTTTCTCATGTAAGAGAGCAGAGCAGTACAGTAATAAATGTTGTGTGGGTGTTTGGACCTGAATTCATCACCTCCTCTCACCACATCCTTCTGTTGGCACAGTAATACTGATACAGTGGTGACGTCAATCTCCATTTATCGCTGTGTATTCCAATACACCACGGCCCTTGGTTGTGCTCAAGTGGGCTTTGTTCTTACTCAGTGCTGAGGAGACCCATCTGCTCCCCAGCTCGCCAGGCGGGGCCTGCAGTTGCAGTAATGGTTTAGCCAGGCCGGTCATGGAAGTGTTGGAGGGCTGAAATTCACAGAACAGGGCAGGTAATGTCCGTGTTTCCACCAATTTTCCCTGCTGCCAGTTTGTTCCTGCTTAATATTGCAACTTCACTGTAAATCTTTCTGATAGCTGATGTGGCGCTTGTGCCCCAGCTGTCATTGCTGTTGGCCTCTGGACACTCAGAGCACCCCTTTGTCTTCCTGTTGCTTCAGCTTTGTGATTAGATGGCAGTGTGCATCAATAACGATTTTTTTTTCCAAGAAAAAAGCTTGTTTGGGCATATAACTGGTGGACTGTGTCTTCCTTTCTTTTTTTGCTTGGGTGTAACAAAATCCATTTTCTCATGCTTGGAAATACCTTTTTTTTTTTCACTTAAACTGAGTTCTTAATTAGTTTTGTTTGGATTTTTTTTTGGTTTTTTTTTTATGGTGGTGGGTTTTTTTGTTGTTGTTGTTTTGGGGTTTTTTTGTTTTGTTTTTTTGTGGAAGTTTTTTGAGTACATACATTTCCTGGAAACCCTTCAAATTGTGAGCTTAGACTGCATCCATGTTTAGCAGCTTATAGCGTCACATTTCCAGATCCTTAACAAAAATAATCTTCGTGAATGTCTTTGTCTGTATTGGTCCCATTTCCTATTCTCTGGTGTATTAAAAACTTGTTAGCATCATTTACATGTGCATATTATGAATGGCTAATCAGCTTTATTGCTGTGGTCTCATAAGGATACTACAGAGTTTGCAGCAGTGGTACTCGGCAGCTGTACATTGCTTGACATTTTATAAGAATTAAGTGTCTGTGTTGCAAGGATGCATGAAGCTGATTCAGAGTCCCCATTTCACAGACAGAGAAAATGAAATGAGGTGGTAGAAAGGACTTTTCTAATGCCAGACTGGGAAAAAGTTCCTGCCTCTGCTCATTGCCCACTGCCATTCTCTCCTCCAGGTGAACAATTACATGCTGACAGATGGAAGCAAATGGGAAAGGTGTAACAAATGGAGGGATGTAGGAAAGGTGGGGGTCTCAATCATAGACTGGGATTGAAGCTTGCAGGGGGCCTAACTGGAGCATGCTTCAGAATTAGGGCTGCTATACATCTCTATTGAAGTCATGAGGTCTTTGGCATCAAAGACCACAAAGATGCTGCTGCAGAGCTGCAGTTTTCCCAGCTCTTCTGTACCTTCTGCACATGTCTTGTCTGTCCATGTCTTGTCATAACAATCTGGAGCACAGCCAGGAGGTCAGACAGTTTCAGATGCACTGAAAGTGTCTATGGTGCTCTTAGAGGTCTCAGTCCTTTCCTAGCACACTGAGGTAGGGAAAGAGAAGGAGATAAATGTTGGACTAATCCGTGGGCACTGGCAAGGGTAGGAGATGGGACAGTGGTGTCCCAACTGAAGAAGTATTGTCTCTTTGTTTCACCTATTTTAGCAGATCCTACTGGTTTTCTTATTTTTGCTACTGTGCTCTTCTTCAGGAATCTTCCTTCTGGATTACAAGGCTGTATGCTAACCTCTCCCCACTGTGTAATGGCAGCCTCTGGTAACTCTGTAAGACATCTTCCCAATGAGCTACTTGGGCTTCTTGCTTTGACTTTTTCCTGTTCAGTCCCGCCCATCCCTTCGGGTTGATGGTACCATCCTCTGAGCAGAGGAAGGAAAGTAGGGGAGGCCCTTGAAAGAAACCATAGTCCAATAAAAAAAAGCAGCAAAGACTTTCCTTGTATTGATCTGTTCATTTAGGCAGGACTGAGCATAGAAGCAGGGAGCTACCGCAATATCATGGATACGAAGCATCAGAGGCCCTGCCAATTGGATTCTGAAAAATGTAGTGTGTCTGCAGACCTCTCTGAGGGCCCAGTCCTCCTGTCCTCCCTTCCTCCTTTCCTTCCTTCCAGAAGAAGAGGCAGCAAGTTGCCTTTCTTTCCTTCCCATGGTGGCCAAGAGAGTGGACTGTAACAGTCACAGTACAAAGTGATGCAGAGATGGGCTCATGGTGCAGCCAGTCTTACTGTGAAATTGAGTGAGCAGGTTTCAGAAGGCAGGATAACAGCAGGCTTTCCTCAAAGGCATGAGGATTTGGAGAAGAGCAGTGGGAGATGGGTGAGATCACATGGTGGGGTTAGACAGTGGGCTGTATCTCAGTGACCAGGGACTGCACCACCAGAAATACTGGTAATGACAAGAGTTATTATACAGAGAAAACTTGGAGAGCTGGGACCAGAGGGGGCAAGAAAAGGTGTTTACTCAAGGCAATGTGTGATGCAGAAAGAAAGGCTGGAGTATGGAGGTAGAGAGTTTGCCCTGCCACTGGCAACAGGTGAGAGTGCATGGCAGGGTGCCTGGGGCTCCTTGCTCAGCTGGAACAGTGCTTCATGGGCAGGTTTGTTTGGCAGGAAAGAAGGGGCAGCAGCTGCACCGTTGCTCCCGCCGCAGGGTGTGACACTGAGTGTCTGCAGCACCTCCGGAGCAAGCCTTGCTGGTCTCGCCTGGGCACTGACACCCTGAGAGCACATCTGTGAGCTCACATGAGGCTGCAGGGGCTTTCTGGTGGCTGCTAAATTTGTTTTGCTTTCATTATTTGAGTAAACCTTGGAAATTTTTAAACACCACAAATGTTCCCCAAGTCTTAGAGGCCTCACAGGCTTCTCTCTGCTGAGTGATTGCCTGGGTATTTGTTGCCTGTGGTGGATGCAGTACAGGCACCCCAGGACCTGGATACCTGCAACCCCCATATCAATACAGGCTGAGGAACAAACAGATTGAGACCAGCCCTGCTGACAAGGACCTGGGGGCAGTGGTGGATAAAAAGCTGGCCATAAGCTCCTATCTGTGCTGGTAGCCCAGAAACCCCTGTGTCCTGGGGTTCTTCCCCAGCAGTGTGGGCAGCTGATGGAGGGAGGGGATTCTCTGCCTCTACTCTGCTCTCTTGAGAGCCCACCTGGAATTCTGCCTTCAGGTCTGGGACCCCCCAATGTAACAAGCATGTGCAGCTGCTGTAGTGAATCCAGAGGAGGCCACAGAGATGCTTTAAGGGCTGGAGCACCTCTGCTATGTATGACAGGCTGAGAGTTGGGCTTGTTCAGCCTGGAGAAGAGCAGGCTTTGAGGAGACCTAACTGCAACCTTTCAATATTTAAAGGGAGCCAGTAAGAAAGATAAGGATGGACTCTTTAGCAGAGTCTGTTGTAACAGGACAAGGGGTGATGGTTTTTTAAGTTAAAAGTGTAGATCAGACTATGTGGCATGGCATGTGGGCCCTTCCTGACATCTGTGCATCCTAGCAACTTGCTTTCAATGAAACTATGTCCCAAAAATAATACAGGTTGCTTCTCCAAAGTCTTGTCCCATTTAAGAATAGCTTGAGAAAACAGTGCTGAAGTCTGTACCAGGTATCAACAGCCAATACTTTGCAGGAAGCTCATTTTAAGTCTTTCCGTGCACATCCATGTGTTTCTAGAAATGTTTAAATGCTGTGGAAACACAGCCTTAATGCGTTATATAACTTGAAGGCTTTGTCTTGGAGCAGGGGCTGTGGGTTGAACAGTCATTTGTATGTGATGCCATTTCCTCCATTTTAAACATCCTGCTGTCATCTTCTCTGAAGACTTTCTTGTAGGTTCTCTTCACTAAACCGTCAGGGCAGCCTCTCCCTGCAGGCAGTGCTGTACATTGTTCTCTTGGATGCTACATGGGAGGCTGGTTTTTTTTCTTTTTTTTCGTCTGCTCTGTCTTCCTGGAGTCCCTTAATTAGATATTTCATGCTTATTTAACTATGGGTAAGCCAAATCAATGAGTTCTCACTAGGTTTGCTCCCAGAGACCCACAGTGATATTCAGACTCCATTTGGCTAAATCACTGCACAGCTGTTTAATCTGCAGCAATGTCACTTCCAGTGGCAAGCCATTCCTAGCTGCAAGATTCTAATGAAGAAAAAATGGGTTAGCACTTGACCCAAGAGCCTTTCTCATTGCCTGGATAGCCTGAGCTGCAGTCACTTAGCTGCTTTCTCTGTGCACGTGCTGGCAAGGAGCGAAGATTTCACTGACCTCGCTTATGGCAAGTTGGCAGGCTGTTGGTCATCTCCCCCTTAGCCCATGGAGCAGATACACACAGGAGAGCTGAAATTATTGTCTAAATAAGGCACTTTACTTTTAGACATTTAAATGAAAGCAAGATTAATTCCACCTCAACTTTAATCAAGTAGATGTCTGAGCAGAGCTTTAAATTGGTTGTGGCAGTCTTGTTTGCAGTTGTTTTTTTGTTTTGTTTTTTTTTCCTCCCCAGGACATCCAGTGAGAACCACCATGAGGAACAAACAGTGGCTCCAGAATATTTTCTTCTGCCTTTTATTCCAGTACAGTAAGTCCTCAGATATTTCTTTCAGGTCGTACACCCACAGGATTTATCTTAGTGACCATATGTGCTGGCTCTGATCAAATGGGCATGGCACAAGGTTGCCATGGGACAGCAAGCACAAGATAAGGTCCCAGGGGAGAGACTTCCATGAGGTAATGAGTGGAGGAGAGGCACAGGAAGGTGCACAGCTGGGCAGAGTTCAGCCAGGCTGTATACCACTCCGGAGAGCAGCACCAGCAGAGAGCCTGCAGAGGTAGTGCCTGCCTTGCATTGAAATGTCTCCTAGTGACATTAGAGTAGGATTTCCCCCATCAAAAATACCCCTTGCTGTAGAAAACGGTTCGGGTGGCCAAGACCAGGATATCCCCAGGGTTGCTGCTGGCTGGTCAGCCAGGGTCAGTGGAGTGAACCTCTCCTAGTCTGAGTCCCTTTGCTTAGGACTGGACTGTGCATACAGTCACCCTCTTTTTTTTGCTGGTTCCTACCCACATTGAAAACTCCAGCTGACTCGGAGCTGACTTTCTGAACAGATCAGGTGGACAGAAAAAGGCAGTGACAACCATGTCTGCAGGGAACCATGCAAGTTTAGTATCTTATGTGCTGCTTGTAGGCAGAGCATTGGACCTGCTTCAGACCTAAATTAGGAGAAAAAATGCATTCAGAATTATATCTTCCTGTCACAGGGGACCACTGTGATGTCTGGTCTGAATTTTGTGTGCTGCAAGCCAGGGAATTACCCTGTACTAATTTCAGTTTGGATCAATCTAGATCTTACTGTTAGAAGTATTTGAGTTTTGTTTCCAAAGCTGCCAAGGACAGACATTTCATCCTAGATCTAACTAACTGTGTTCAGGACACTTAATTATTCCTTTCACAGTAAAAAGCTATCCTCTTAATTTTGTTAACAGGTTCTTGCCCAAAGATGCACTTGCAACTTACCAGCTACCTAAGAATAGTAGTCTGTTTGACTAATTAACGTAATAGCATAGAAGAATGCTAATTGCCACTGCTTAATAGCTTATTAGTACTTGCTGCCCTCTCTAAAGGAATGCAAGAGATTTCTAACCCTGTTTTTCTAGGAGAATAAAGTTAGGCTAAATGAGAAAAAGTATATTGCTCACAATTCTGAACTAAACAGTGCTTGGTCGAGGACTCTCAGAAGAGTCTATTGAGGGTTCAAAATAAAAAGTGCAAACTTATTAAAAATTTTAGAACAGAATTCTGAAGTTGGTGCAAAATTAAAAACTCAAAATGAAGGTTTAAAAAAATCATATGTGTATCCTTGAGACCAGTCTGTTGCAAACATCCCCAAATTTCTTCTGCCACCATCCTAACTCTTTGGAGTAAGGAGGATCTTGTATGCAAGTCTGGGTGCTGCCTGGAGCTCGTGTAGGGAAAGTAGTGTGTGCTCTGATATGTGAGGACTAGGAAGTAAGTGTTGTGATGGGTGACTTCAGCTAGTAAAAGTGGGACTTTGTTTTCCTTTGAACTTACCCCAGCCTAGAAGGAGGCTGCACCCTCCGCTGGACACGGCTGCTGTGCATTGTGACTGTAAATGCAGACATCTTGTTTGTGTGGACAGCCATTTGATCTGGAGGGTGGAACAGATGTTTCTGGTCCATCACTGCACACACTGTCTGCATTCCATGGTGGTTCTCTGCGTACAGCTTCAACTGTAAGACTGGGCGTTGGGGTTGTTGACCATATCGCATCAGCAAACAACACTCTGGACACAAAGCATGTTGCAGCAGGGAAGGAGGAAGCAGAGAGTGCAGTTTCTCTAACCAAGAAAGCAGCAGAATGACAGAGGGAAGTGAGCTTGCAGCACGGTTAGCATCAAAGGGTTTGGTTGCCTGATGGCTGCAAAGTAGTGTGTTCCCAGGAGGCTGGGAGCAGCCCTTAGGGTAAGGGGAGGACCCATGCTTGATTTAAGCATGGATGTAACAATCTTGAGTCTTTTCCTAGATTATGACAACTTTATTCCCATTGAAAAGGGATGGTACTGTACATGTCAGAAATGAATGGTCACTGCAGTAGGCATGGTTTGAACCAGCATGGCATGCTGCATCTCCTGCAGGGCTTTCCTCATTCAGCCATTCCTAGTGTAATGGTGGTGGTTCTTGTCAGCCCAGGGAGCTGTCAGGAGGAGACTCGTCAATGCAAACATTTCTCACCATGCTACTATCTTACCTGCCTTGAAATCCAGGGAGATAAGTGTGTTATGCACAGGACAATGGTACTTTTATACAACACATACTGGATACTGCTCTGTGAGCAGAGTTCCTGCAGAACAAGTACAAGAATATAAATGCTGCTTTGTGACCACTTTCAAAAAATTACTTGATTTTCCCAGTGATCAGTGCAAGTTCTACAATTGCCTCTCAAGGTCTCTTGAGAAGTCTAAATTAATAAATTGTGCTTATCAGAATGTTTAATAGAAATTATAGTAACTACAAATTTGCGATATTTTTTATTCCCAGCTTCCATGAAAAACATACTTCAAGCCTCTGGAGCTGGACATAAAAAGTATTGATGCTGCAGATATCAAGCTTTAGAAAACAGAAAAGAGAATGGCAAAGAAAAAATTACTAATACAGCACTTTTAAAAAAAATGTGTAAAGTGCTATATAGATGTACAATGAAAACCAGACTAGCAAAAAACAGTACTCAGTTTAGAAAGTGGTATCATTTAAAATGTTTGAATATGATATTGTTTCTTATTGGGTTATCATGCCTCTTCTGTGTGCTCTTTAAGCTAAGACTCTTGCAGAAATACGTGATTCTGCTGTAGTGATTATATGAGAGGGGGCAGGGATAAGTCTGAAAATTCAGTCACAATTTGGGCATTTCCTGATTTTGGCTGCCACAGCATTTTTAATAGGTATTTGTTTGACATTTATCTTGCCATCAATGACTTGTCACTCAGTAGAGTTGAAACGCATCTTATGCCCCAAAACTGGAGACTTTCAGCAGGAGGGAGGAGGGTTTAGTGGGATTTAGTGGGAACCCTGAGGGGATGCATATATTGATACAAAGTTCTGCTTGCTTTATCATGGAAGTTGATATTCTGTTTTCTCTTTCCAAACCTACAGCTATGTGTTGTGAAAACCTCACTTGTTTTGTGGACTATGTACAGACCCTGTCCTGTATCCTGCGAAATGAGTTGGGTGTTGGTTCATACAATCTCACTGCAACATGGTACGTCTCGGTAGGACGAGCAAAGTCCAGTTAGCAGGAGCCTCTACATGGCCATAGCACAGTGGTGACCTTCTGTCCTCTTTGTTAGGTAGAAATCCTGTTCTTGCTGCTATGCTGGTTTTTTACTCGGTATTTTGCACTCCAGCTACGAACTGACTTCTTCTCTAGCAAAGGACCCCTGGTTCCTGTCTCTGCCGACTGTGCTTCTTGCTGCTGACTGCTATGCTGACTCCAGCTTCCTTAGCATTGCCTTCTGTGCTGCATGCCATAACCTTGCCCTTTGCTGCTGTTAAAAGTGAACTATTACCCGTGTGCATTGGCAGGGTTCACGCAGATTGCCCAGTCCTATATGGCTGCTGTTCTGCCCCAGCAAGGAAGTGGATGCGGTCTTGGGCTGTGTAGCCCTGAGGAGCACCTTTCCTTTCCAGAAACACTTTCCTCTTTCTCTCAAAGATGCTAAGCTGAGCAATTAGAAGGAAAAAAAGAAATCTGTTGAAGTTAAAAGATAATTTTTTATTTGAACATGTTATTTTTCATTTTAATAATTTCCTATGCCTGGTGGTTCAGCAACAAATTAATCCGACTACAGCATGTGATACATGCGAGCTTGTTTGTTTTGGCTTTTTTAGGGTTCCTGAGGAAGATCCAGAAAATACTGTGGCTGCCTGCAGTCTCCTGCAATTGTCAAGGAACACCAGTCACACACAGTACATGTGCACTGTGGACATGACTGAACTCCTGGCAGATACCAAAGTCCAGGTGGATGTTACAGAGATAGCTGATAGGCAGCATGTGCTTTCCAAAGACTTTTATTTGTCGGACAACAGTAAGTACAAAAATGGTGAATTTGATAAACACTGTCTGACTTTGTGCTAGGATGGTCTGGGCAAGGAGTGAGAGTTGCAGCAAGCAGGGTGGGGCTATGTTTGCTGTATACTCATCTACATAAAGCACTGTGCTCTTATTGTTGCTATTATGCTTGAAGCTGGGCTTAGAGCTGGCTTGCTCCATGCTTTTCATGGGGAAATTCCTTTTCCCCATGAAGCAGTAGGTGATAAATACCCACCTCAGACCAGTCTCATGCCTAGACTATGCAAGAGTGTTCTTGGCTGGATTCTAAAGGGCAGGAGGAGTTGCTTTATTACAAATGTCACAAATCACAGAATCCTTAGAATGGTTTGGGTTGGGTTTGGGTTGGAAGGGACCTTAAAGATCATTAAGCTCCAACCCCCTGCCATGGGCAGGGACACCTTCCACTAGACCAGGTTGCTCCAAGCCCCATTCAACCTGGCCTTGGACACTTCCAGAGATGGGGCAGCCACAGTTTCTCTGGGCAACCTGTGCTAGTTCCTCACCACCCTCATAGCCAAGAATTTCTCCCTGATATCCCATCTAACCCTGTCCTCTGTCAGTGTGAAGCCATTTCCTCTTGTCCTATCACTACATGCCCTTGTCAAAAGTCTTTCTCAAGCTCTCTTGTAATATCCAAGGAGCTGGAGGCTCCCAAAAGGCTTTTGCAGTGGACACCTGAACCAACATGACATTATTTTGCGTGGCACAAGGTGTCCCAGATGTACTGGATGTGGCAGTTCCCCTTTCTGGGGCAATTCCTCATAATTTCTACTGCACAACACGAAGACTGAAGGCAATCATGTCGATGACTTGGTAGAATGTTGGTATTCTGGGTTGTGTAGCAAACTATGAAGAAAAGGAGTGGTTAGCCAGGTAGATGGGTACCACGCAGACGTACGGAAAAGGATTTCTCTATTTGGCTTCTTCTGAAATTAAACTTTACTTGAGAACTGTCATCTTTTTGACAAATGCCATAACATTTCAGGAAGCCTCCTTGCTCCCACTGACAGACTAGAGATTGGGTAGGGATGCATATCTCCTAGACGTCCTCATCCAAAGGTATCATAGCTCAGTGGTGGGCCCTGCAGACTGCTGGAGTTCTGCATTACTGCTTTTCAGTACACAAACCCTCCCTGCAGGGATACAAAAGCTTGCTTTTTGGGCACTTGGGACATGGAATTGCAGTGGTCTCATGCAGTGTCCCCTAGCCTCAGCTTTTCCTCATGACTCTGTTACATTGAGGGGTATTTCCCCAATTTTGCGAGTGATCATGACTACACAGAGTTCTTTTATGTCATGAGAAGAACAAGGTGCTCTACATTTTACATCTCCCAGGAGTTTATTAGCACTGTGTACTATCTTTCCTGCTCCTTAGGCAATGAGGAGGTTCAGAGACAAGCAGAAGATATATTCAGAGAAACATGGTCCTGACTTCATTACGCTGCTCACATGTGAGGTTCTGTGCATGGCTGAGGGCAGGAAGGCTGTGGATGTTCTCTGGTGTAGGAAGGCCCACCACTGCCAAGGCAGCTTTGTTCCCTACTCACTCTGCATTGCTGATACCATGCTGGAGCATCTCTTAACTGTAGTAATCTTATGAAAGGTAACACCATCCTGTCTTCCAGTTAAACCACAGCCTCCATTCAACCTGACCGCTTTGTTCTCAGAGGGTTACAATATTTCTTGGGAAACCATCTACCAGAACTCTTCCTTCTACTTTTTGAATGAGGAGCTGGAATATCAGCTGCGTTACAAAAGAAGAACTGACACCTGGGAGGTAAGTGAGTTGTCAGTTTACCATCTAGTAGGATGTACCAGAAAAGAGGAAGCCAGCACAACCAGGACAGTAGCACTGGTGTGGAAGAAGGGTTTTCATGGTTTAGAAAAAATGTCTGTCTGCTTGACAGGACTGAAAACAGGCAAACCCAAAAGTTAATTGAGAAACAGAAGCTGTGTGAGAAGTATTAGATCCTGTGAGAAAGGCTGATAATTCATTTGAGCCTCATGCTGTCCTGCGTGGAAGGCTCCCCCAGGACTGCATGTAGCTGCTGACCAGTCAGAGCATGGCCTTGCAGAAACAACATGAAAGCAGAAGAGGTTACTTTGCAGGCATCCTCACTATGCAGCAGGGAGAGCAAAGTAAGAGCAGTCACTCTAGTGTTTGGTGTTTAATCATTCACAGACTCAGAAGACTAAAGCCGTTCATGAAGATAAACGGACATTGGTGATCCTGCCATGGGAACTACAGGCGAACACTGAGTACGAGTTCCAAGTGAGAGCTAGACCCCGGGAAGACAGTGGCTATGGTGGTTTTTGGAGTGAATGGAGTTCTCCGCTGTCATTGAAAACCAGCCCTGCCGGTACATGCTGCCAGATCTCCTTGCCCTTTCAATTAGTCCAGTGTCACAGAATGCTTTCAGAAATTTAATAAAATCTAATTAATTAGAACAAATTTTAAACAGTCCAGTAAAGACAGGTATGGTTATCTTCCTTACTGGTTATGTGAACCCGAGGCCTGGGCTGTCAGTATTGACATTCTCAGTGTGTGACAAAAGAAGAGCGTTTGCTGGGGTTGGCTGTACATTTGGGTGCCACTTGCAGGAGTGCAGCCTCTAGCTTCCTTTTCAGTGTCAAATGTCCAGGGTCCTGCTTGCATCTTTCAGAAATGTGGGAGATCTCCTCTGCTGGGTCTTAGTGTTGTTTTCAGCTGAGGGGAGGGGGGATCCTGCTCTCAAACCTGAGTTCTGTGCCTGGACTCTGATGTTTGATCATGCTGGGCATGGGTGTTTTGTTTGGTAGCCACCACTCTGCAGGGAGTTCACAGTACTTTATACACAGAAGTACGCCGATGCTTGTCATGGTGGAACAGAGGCTATGAAAACAAGGAGCCTTTGCTCCAATAGAGCAGGTGCAAAATGACTGTGGTCAATGCCAGCAGCATGTGCTGAGCTTCCCTGCTCTCACTCATCTGCAGCTTGAACTGAAGTATTACAGGGTTTACCCAGTGCTGTGGCAGCAGGGCCAGGCTCCATTTGCTAAGGGATATCTGAGTTCTGGATCTCAAAGGTGCCCCTTTTCATCACAGGTGGAGAGCAGCCACCAAGCAGTCATCTAGTCAACACCTGTCTCTAATCAGCTGCACTTTCACTTCACAGATCATCTGTGGAGGTGTCCCTAAACCAGGAGTCAGAAACAACAGGTGTCTTTGTGGCAAGGAGCCATCCTAAGTATGTTGGTTGTCTATCTGTGGTGCAGTCAGGTCATAGGGCAGCTGATGTACTGCTCCTTTCATTGATGCAATCTTCTCTGAGCATCCTCAATCAGACCTGTCTGGAGTACTGGGGCCCAGGTGACAGGCTCAATATCCCTATGAGAGAATCTGGGATAGAAATTAAGGGTGTCTCATAGAATCATTTAGGTTGGAAAAGACCTCCAAGATCATCAGGTCCAACCTTTGACCAATCATCACTTCATCAACTAGACCATAGTACTAAGTGCCATGTCCAGTCTCCTGAACACCTCCAAGGATAGTGACTCCACCACCTCCTTGGGTAGCCCATTCCAATGCTTGACAACTCTTTCTGTACCAAAACCCCTTTTCTCCTCATCATCTCCTGTTTATTGACCAGGGTATAAATACAAGGTGAGCCTGAATGACCTTGTCTCTTTCTTCAGCAGTGACACAGACAGCAGGCATGGAATGGCTGTTGCTGTTTGGTATTGTTGTGGCAATCATGGCCTCAATCACAACCCTTCTGGCCAAACAGCAGAGGTAAGAATGCTTCAGGAAGTGGGAGTTAATGCTTTTATTCTATCTTGATAAAGATGAGGTGTTCACATGCAGCCTTCCTTGAGTCTTGTACATCTACGAGTGGGCAGCTATGGGCCTATGAGGGACAGCCAAGTATGGTCTCTAGCTGATTTACTGCCGGGAGTGACCTGCTTTTCTCTGGGACTCTGCTGCCATTCATCTGGTTGTGACAAGATGGTGGCACATGCGGATGAAGCAAGGGCCACACAGCCTCCTGAGCTGTTGTCCTGGTCTTGTCTGTGCTCTGCAGTTGCCAGATAGAGCAGTAGCCAGAGCTAGCCTGCCCCTTTCCAAAGCTGACATAGGTCCCTCAATGCTGGCTGGAGGCCTCTGTCCGTCTCAGAGGCTTCCCATGCCCTTGAAGAGATATGGGGTGCTGACATGGAGGAGGGCTGGGCTGGTGCAGCAATAGGGCTGACACAGCCCAGGTCCACAGCAGAATTGCATAGGGCAGAGTTCTGGCCTGCAGACCACAAATCAGCCCAGCTTCAGTGGAAAATGCATTTCTAGCATTTGGTGCTTTTCCAGGAAGGAAAAAACTGGAACCTCTTTCCTTAGTGTGAATATTTGTGTGCAAGTGCTGAGGCCTCACCTCCAGGGAGGTTCACAAGAAAGGCCATTAGATGGCTCTGGCAGCACAAGACATCCTTGAAACCTCAGCCACTTGCTAACTCACAAGGCTGGGCAGGTGATTCCAGTTGCTTGAAATGGATCTGGAGATGCCTTGCTTTGCATCTGTAATGTATGCTTAACCCCAAAGCCTTTCTCTTTTCTCTTCCAGCTTGTGGAAGAAGATGGCTTGCATCCCAGACCCTGCTCCCTTTTTCAAACCTCTTTACATGGCTCATAATGGAGATTTTAAGGTATAAATGGGCTACACAAGCAAGTGGACAAGCACATCACAGACTCAAAGGCCACCATGCTATCCTGGGCAAGGGATTCTCATTAGGGCAGTAGAAGGGGAAATCTGTCTCAAAAGAATGCCAAACATCTCCAGATATAAGAACCATAGCTTTCCAGTATCTGTTTGGTGCCATGAAGACCTTTAATTTACTTCTGTACTCCTTATTCTCTGTAAGTGCTGCCTCAATGTGTGAGCTGAGTTCATGTGGTTTATGAAGGCTGGGATCCTGACGGGAGTGTCAGAGAAAACTACAAAGCCATGCAAACCTCTCAGAGCTAATTATTTTTGATTACTTTAGTTAGTTCTCCTGCAGTTGCCTGTGTCTCATAATAATAGCATCTCCTACACTGTTATATTGGAGGAGTCAGTGATTTTAGAGTTTGATTTTGCCTCTAAAAGCATAAGAACTTTGGTTATTTCTGTGGAAACTCAAACCTTGTGATGCTAACCTCTCTCTCCCTGTGTGTCCTTTTCTGCAGAAGTGGGTTGGTGCATCCCATATGAAAATGACCTTTGATTTCTTTGAATGGGGAATAGTCCTTCCAGAAGTCTTAGAAGTTTACACCATACATCCTTCCAACAGCACCCCACAGGAAGAGCTGCATGAGCTGAGAAAGAATCTGCCTTGCAAGCCCTGTGTGTCTTGCCTGACTGCCCCAGGTCAAGATAGCCAGTCCCCGTGGTGTAGTGTAAACAGCAGTGGTGGGACTGAGGACCAGTCATATGGGCACTTGTCAATTGATACAGTGACTGTGGCTGATGAATTTACATCTTGTAACTGCCAGTGCAGCTGTAACCATGTGTACAGGGAACATGAGCATACCAGCAAGGAAGATGATAGTGCTGGAGAACCTGCTTACCCCAAGGTTAACATTGATGAGGAAGACAGAAGGATATCCAGTGACTTGCATTTGGCCGATCTGAGCACACAGGACAAAATACTTGCTTCAGGCTCTGTGTCCACAGACCACCTGAGGAGCACAAGTGTTCCAGTCAACCAGCAAGGAGAAAGGGGAGTGGAAGGAGGGGTGGGGAGCATCCTAGAAGCCCTTTGCTTGCAGCCTCATCAGTGGGATCTGGAAAATTCAGGTTCTCTACCTTCTCCTGATGGTGAAAGTGTTTCTTACAGTGAAGGCTCCTATGACTTCTTCCCTCACAGTACAAGGCCTGGTGACAGTTATCCTTTGATCTGTGTAGATTTGGACACTATTGACAGTGGCTTTGTGGACTCAGACTGTGGAAGTCCGGTTGACTGTGAATTTGGGCAAAACAGTCAGACCATTTGTGGGCCCATCCCTCTTGAGCAGGAGGGGCAAGACTTTCCACGGAGCTATGTCAAGCAGTGGGTCTCATGTCGCTCTGACAGCCCTGTAAGTGGGACACAGACAAACTAAGGCCCTTGATGTTGCCTGGATGAGTGTGAGGCCTTTTCCATAGTGTGCCAGGAGCAAAGTGTTAGCAAAATTTGGAAGAGAAACAAAGTTTACTTTGTGTAATCTCTACTGCATAAACTGAAACATGTTAGGTTCACAGAAATACGCCTATTTCTATTACCACTTATCCTATTAATGTCTCAAATTTGTTGTTACTGATTGTTCCTGGGTTTTATTGGGTTTTGGGTTTTTTTAGAATCATAGATCAACCCTCCTTTATAATGTCAGAAAAAAACAACTATACTTTGAAAATTATCCTTTGGCTTATGTAGATATGCAAAATTTTTTGCGGTAACCTTATAAAGAGTACAGAACTTTATTTTCCCTGGTATTCTCACATGACTTGAGAGTTTGGCTGTACACAGACCCTTAGAAACATAACCCATGGCAAGCATGTCTGCTACATTTTCTACTACAAGTTCCCTTACCCTTTCCAAACAACATGTGATGTTACTTTTCCTTCTACTGTCTTTGGCTCTTTAAACTCAGCTGTAGTAGTTTGTTAATTACAGAGTGTTCCAGACCTGTCCATGGGGATCAAAACCAATTCTTATGTGATCATCGCAGAAATGTGTGTACTAGAGACCAAGCACAACTCAGGTTTCAGAAAGACTTCGCCTTTCCAGGTGGGGTCTGCAGATGAAAAGTCTTCAAGACATACAAAATTCTAAACAAACTCTCACTACAAGGCTTTTCTATTGAGTCATATTCTCTCACTGCACTTTTCAAGCATATTAATTGAGCAGCTTTCAGAATTATGCCAAAATTATTGAAACGTTGTCCTACCTGGATATCCCTGCCACTTCTGCCTTGGACTTGCTCTGCTGCAGTTAACAGGTCAGTAACACAAATTTTAAGCAATTTCTGCTAGCTAATAAAGCCAAATATGAAACTTTACTGTAACCGTGAATCTGTTTTTCTCTCTGACATCTCTGTATCTCTGATTTGTTCAGGATAATTGTCTTTAAAAGTCACTGTAATACTGAAATTGAATGTGAAGACCTTCATCTTGCAGAGGCATAGTGCTACTAACCCATAGGCTGCTTGGTCCAGAAGGTCATACCTTGAGAGAACATTTGTGGTGAATGATGCATGTTTCCAGTATAGTAATATTCTGTTGTTGCTGTGACACCAATAAACTCCCTTCCCTCACCCCCTTCTCTTACCTGAGACTATAGGCAAACCCACAGCCCCCTAAACAGGAGAGAGCGCTGTAATAAAGAGTGTAGGTTCTTTCCTAGGTGAGTGCTGGGGCCAGTATTGCATTGCATCCGCATCCTCTGGTTTGATTGTTCAGATCTGCTGTGGTATCTGCTATGTTGATTTTGGACCTACATGACTTAGTTTTGCCCATGTTGTTATTATTCCCTCAATACATCCCTTGCTCAGTGGCTTCCTGGGTACTGCTCTAAGATATATTAGCTTCTTTGGTTTCTTCCCTCCTTATTTTCCATTTTCCTTGTCATCTGCTGTGATAAGTCATGGGACGTGTTGTGTTCATGTGCTGATGCATCCTCCCTGCTGCGCTACTGGTCCCTCACATGCCCTCCACAAGGCAGCAGAGGATCGCCCCAACTCCACTGCTCTGATGAGCTGACTGCCCCACGCTGTCCTACAAGGGCTGCTTGCATCGTGCTCATGGTGATGCAAATGTGTACTGGGCAGAAGCATTTCTGATGGTCTCAATATAGTCTTCCGCAGCTTCATCTCGCAGCTATTTTCACTTCAGAAACTACACTGTGGTAACTGACCCCAGGCTGCTTAAGGGAGAAGCTCACTTGTTTTTCTGGGGCCCTTTACATCTCAGTTCTGTGTGCTCTTTGTTTCCGTTTGTATTGATGGCCCCAGAACTGCTGAAGGAGCTGTTTCTGTTACTGGAACACTCTCTGGTTGTACATCTGATAGAAGTGGTGGTTTGGTGTTACGTCGGGCTGGAAGTTATCTCTGTTCACCTAGGAGGCAGACTTCATGAACAAGCGTGCGGCACAAGTGTATTAAAATAAGGCAAGTTGTTCCC
Source organism: Rhagologus leucostigma (assembly GCA_013397725.1). NCBI lineage: Eukaryota > Metazoa > Chordata > Aves > Passeriformes > Rhagologus > Rhagologus leucostigma. Next base: position 121,979 of record VZTD01002079.1, on the reverse strand, counting down.
TTTGAAGCAAGCTGTAACAAACTTTTGGTCAGTGAGTTGTTACTGTGTTTGTGGAGGGGTTTGGGGTGGGCGGTTTTCAGTGCCTCTTAGGAGCAAACTGCAAATGTCCCTGATCTAGCAGTTCTAATTCAGAATTTTTTTTTTTTTTCCCAGGAATGGTAGGGTCAAAAAGCAGGTACTGGGAGAAGCACCACAATCCATTCTGATGTACCAGTTTGGAAATATCTATCTCCATTTCTGCATGGGCCCTGCCTCCCTGTCTCTTGGCTCCAGAAGCTCATACTGTTATTCAGTCTGTTCTTTCACTGCTTCTCTCTTTCTGTGCTCTGGCACTAGACCCATGTACAGGACTGACTTGATGCCTCCTGGCTGTAACACTGCCATTGCATCATTGCAGCTGGGCTTGGGAAGATCTGTTCCTTATACACTCTAGGACCAGGACGAGGAAGCACTGCAATGCTTGTTTGCCTTTGCTTCCACAGCTGCCCTTTGAGCACAGTGCAGCAAGTGGCTGTGGAAGAAGTACAGGACAGGGCAGCTTAGGGGTGCTGCGGGGGTCTGAGCACAGTTGGGCACAGGTCTTGGGTGGAAGCAGTTTTGCCCCACATCCAGACAGGGCTAGGAAATGGCTTTAGGTCGCTTAGAAAGCTCTTTTGTTGGCCTATTTATATAAAAGTTGCAAGCAGGTACTTTTCTATTCAGCAAATTACTTGGCCTTTTAAATGTTAACCCTTTAGCAGAAATTCCTGTTTCTCCATGACTAATGAGAAATTACATATATAGTTACTTTAACTCAATCTGATAATCAGAGTAGTTTTTCATTGGTTCTTGAGATTATCTTTAAAATCAGGCACAGTAAGCTCTGCTTTATTATGCCACTGCTGCTACTGCCTGATCTTCAAACCACACAGCCTAAACTATCAAGGGACAGAAGCAGTGTGAAAAGTGACATTTCTTTTGAGCTGGTAAGACAGTTTAACATATTTCTGTTCTATGCATTCCAGTATGTAATGTTAGGGGACATCTACTGAGCTAAAATATTGAAAAATATTTTCTTTATCTAAATGTAGAATTCTATATTGTTTCTTGAACTAGGAACCTAGAACAAAAGAATGACCAGAAGTGTCTTTGCACTTTTGTTCTGATAGTTTGCTGAGCACAAAACAACGCTATTGCATTAATTCTGATGGATTGTGCTTGAAAGAAGGACCATCTTGAACAAGGTACTCCCCCTCTGACTGCAAGAGATTAATGTAAAGGAATCCAGCCAAAATAGTCCTCAGCGTTTGGGACTTTGCAGACATAAATATACTTTTTTAATGTATGTGTGTATATGTGTGTGCATGAATATTGCTTTATTGCAGTCATCCTTTGTAGCAGCTTTTTTCCTGGGATCCAAGTATATCAAAGCTAAAAGTACATGGCTGTTTGTGGGCATCAAATTGTTGGGAAAATGGCTGTCCAAAGATGAAGAGAAAAAAAGGCTGGTTATATAGGGTTCTCTCTGATTATCTGTGCAGATAAGAAAATCCAACTACTTTTTCCTTATTCCCCAGGATAAGTCTCATGTGAGCCTGTTGTGCTCATTTGATGTGCTTCAGTCAGACATGTGCTTAGAGGCCTAGGTATTCAGAAGGTAGATAATGTATCATTAATTTTTCTTAAAGGACGTACAAAAATCTTTTCTTACAGGCAGGGATGATTGTTTACAATGGGTACCCCTCCAATTACATGTAGTAGCATAACAGATTGCTCTGGAGAGTCTGCACTTTGGTTAATCTTAATGGATGAAGGGGTGTACCTGTTGGTACAGACATGCTATTTCCTGTCACTGTTTTACTTTGTAGGTGCTAGTCAGTGTCCTACCTTTCTGTAGTGCCTGTTGGTGCTGCCTCTGGAAGAGATGTAAGCAAAGGAAGGGATTATGGCCAAGGAGGAGCAGGTCATTTATGACTAGTTGCTAAGATGTAAGGAACAGAAACTGAGTGTTCAAGCATCCAGGTCTGCTGTGTCTGCTCCCACTGTGCACCACTCGTTGTATCATAGAATCCTAGAATGGCTTTGGTTGGAAGGGATCTTCAAACCCTCTGCCATGGGCAGCAACACCTTCTGCTAGACCAGGTTGCTCCAAGCCCCATCCAGCCTGGCCTGAAACATCTCCAGGGATGGGGTAGGGATGTCTTTTCTGGACAACCTGTGCCAGTGTCTCATTGCCCTCACAGGGGAAAATTTCTGCCCAGTGCTCCATGTAACCCTGCCCTCTGCTTGTTGGAAGCCATTCCCCCTTGCCCCATCACTACATGCCCATATCCAGCTTTCTTATAGCTCTTTTATGTACTGGAAGAGGCTCTAAATTCTCCCTGGAGCCTTCTCTTCTCCAAGCTTAACAAGCCCAGCTCTCTCACCCTGTCTCCATAGCAGAGAGCTCCAGTTCTCTGACCATCTTTGTGGCCTCCTCCAGACTTGCTCTAGCCAACTCTATGTCCTTCTTACGCTGACGACCCCAGAACCGGACACAGTACTGCAAGTGGGGGTCTCACAAGAGCAGAGTAGAGAGGTAGAATCCCCTCCTGTAACCTGCTGGTCATGCTGCTTTTGATGCAGCCCAGGATATGACAGGCTTTCTGGGCTGCAAACACGCATTGCTAGATCGTGTCAAGTGTCTTGTCAACATCAGTGTCTTGCTCTGGGAGCGAGAATGAGCAAAATACATTTTGAAAGAGTCCAGAGCCACTGCCAAATCAGAGCCTGAAGCTTCTGACTTCCTCTAAGATTTAGGTGAGCATACAAAACCATGTAAATGAGCTGCAACAAGAAAAAATTACACTGGTTAATATACTTTATATAAAAGTTGATGTCAGAAGTGGAATAAAACCTAGGACTCCTGGCTGTCTGGTGTGGTCTGGCATATAATATCACATGTATCAAAGGATACCCAAGCATGTTGAAGAATCTTATGCACACATCTCCACGTGAAATCCTTGCTCATGCTCTTATATGATACTTCATGTTTTATCAGGCCTTTGTAAAGCTGATCTTACTTGTAGTCATCCAAAAGTCAGAGCCGCAAAGACCTCTTTTTTTGTGTCCATCCCTTTGAGCCCGTTTATCTATACAATTCTTCTATCTCTCTTTCGCTATCTCATCAAGCATAAGCTTATTGTCCCCACTTTTAAAGTCACTGACAGCCTCTTCTTGTGCTCGTCATCTCTCACTTCCCCATCTAGAAGTTTATGATGTCACCTTTCACCTCCCACTAGATCATTAAATCCATTTCTAATCATCCTCCATGCTACTGCTTACACATTGAAGGCACTGCTTACAATTCTCTTGGGCTACATCAACCTCATTCTTCAAGTCTTCCTGTAAAGCTCTGCTTTACAGAGTTTCTAAAACCTAGATGATATCTAGGCTACCCACATGCTGAGACTGTTGTCAGCTGCTTGTACTACTTCTCCTCTCAGTGGTATCTATCAAATAATTTATTTTACCTTACAAATTCTTATAAGAAAATGTTATCTTTTTATTGTGTGTTCAAGTAGACCCCAAATCTGGGGGTTAACAGATTTAGCAATAACGGTCAGTCATCTGCCTTTCTGTTAATAAGCAGTTGAGAGCACTCGGAAAATCTGTGTTGTACAAATTCTGGTTAAAATTACTTAAAATTGCTTTTGGGAAGTGGAGACTGGAACCACAGGGCGGATGGGGAAAGACACAGCTGCAAAACCTCATTTCCTCGAGCAGTTAACAGGCAGAATTCTGCCCTGGAAACATACAGAAAGGATGGAAACACCATTGCAACCAGCTTGAGATCACCTTGGAAATCAAGGTCACTACCACCTCCTGGTGCTGATAGACTGCTGTCAGCATACCTGGTGTATCATTTCAGGGCATTATCTCAGGCATTTTGTCTCTTTCCTGCAGAGTGAAGGTGGTCCTCCCTTCTTGACACTAGTTCTCATATGGCTTTTCTGCCTTCACCCACAACTTTGCGGTGTTGCAGAAACTGGACATTAGAACATGAGAAAGCAGCAAGCAGTCTGGTCCCCAAGACATCTGGCTAAGATGTTGATTTGTCTTCCACTGCTAGCAGCTGCTGTAATTGCACCCATGCTGCTAGTACTGGGCTTCCACCTGAGCCAATAGGATTTTTCATTTTTTTTAAGATACCTAACCAAGATTTATAGACTACAGGTCTTGCATATGTTTAGGCAAGAGGTTTCAGCAGTAAAGATAGTTCCCCTTTGTGCAAATTCTTCACTTTGTTTCTGCCTAATTGTATCTACCTTCAGTGTCCAACTACTGGATTCTTTCCATCTTTCATAGATTTAAAAAAGAAAAAAAGAAAAAAAAATACTTTTCTCCTACCTGAAATCATCTTGTCATGTAAGATACCTATGGCTGGTGTGAAATGACTACTTAGCCTTAGTTAAAGAGATTCACTTGGTCTTTAACTGTTAATTTCTGAGTAAAGTTCTCCAGGACTAAATCATTCTTATAGCCCTTTTCAGAACCATTTTCATATTGACAGCAATTTTTTCTTTAAAGTGTTGATTCCAACAGAAGAAACTAATTAATGGTGTTACAAATGCTACATGTAGCTGCAATAACTTTTCTTTTAATTGATATGTATCAACAGTCTATACGTTAGCTCCTCTAATTGCATTAATGTACTGCAGAATCTCATTCAGCTGGTTACGTGCTATTTCCTGAAATTATTTTCTGATAAGTCTTCCAGAATTCAGTGTTCCATGACCTACTTATGACTAACATTTATGGCTTCTAACACAAAAATGCGCATTTAAACATGCTGTATTTGTTTCCAGGTGAGCTAGAGAGCCAGAAATATCTGACACATTTCAAATACTGCAGAACTGAACAAAGAACTTCTTGCGTGGGAGTGGGGGGAGTCTATCAAATTAGTAGCAATTACCTGGAAACATTCTGTCCTGATTTACTTATCTTGACCTAAGTTTGTTTATTTGTTTGTGTGCCTGAACAAGTTCTTGTAAGCACATGTATAATTCTACTTAATGCAGCTCTCTCTATTTCATATTTAGTCAGTATTACTGCATTTATCAAAGGGATCATAAGCAAACCTGATTAGAATGATAAGCAGGAGAGGCTTCCCAGCCTCCCTCAGCTAGAATCAGCTAATGGTGGCGCTTCCTCTCAACAACCCCCACTCTGAAGAAAGTCTGCAGCAAAACAGGATATTCATGAAAAACCTGTAAATGAAGAGGTGGTGAAGTAAAAGCCAGAAATATTCCTTTTCTCTTGATCAGTTTCTGAAACATCGTAATTATTTTGCAATTTAATTCAGACAAGGGACACTATAGGCAGGCATAATCACATGCAAGAAGTTATATGTGGATGCTGCTCTCTAGCTTTGTGAAATTCACGACTGGAAGGATATTCTTGGTCATGCATCAGATCATTTAATCTCTTCAGTAAAAAAATCCGAATGATTGTTATTAATCCTAATGATTATATCACAGTCGTTGCTAAGAACAGGCTTTTTCTCGCTCACTTCTATTCAAGACTTCTTCAGACTCTTTGTTGGTTAGAAGTCATAATCTTATTCTATAGCCAGGCTATATCCACTTGGTCCTGTGCTAATGCTGTACTTATTGTTTCTCCTGTCCTGACACTCTTTCCCTTTTCCCCAGGTTCTTCTGAAAGAGAGATCATAATCTCTGGGAAGTTTTGTTTGGTATTTTTTTCTTTTTTCTTTTTTTTTTTCTAATAATAACTAACCCAAGCTCTTGAGACAGAATATTCCCCCACCCTCTTGTTACCCCAGCTGTAAAGATCAGTTCAGTGTCTGTGCTAGCCAAGTAGTGCAAAGATTGTTCCTTCAATATTTTTTTAATTTTTCAAGAAACTGTTTTTGTTTATACTGATTAGTGGTCTCTGTCTACAAACTCACTCCAAGTTTTCTGGGTTTCAGGCTCCTTGGAGCAGCACTCTCCTTGTAGCAGTGCTGGGCTCATTTGCTGTGTTCAGGTAACAGCAAAAAATGCAAACTGGAAACACCTTTTAAAATACCACATATTGCTGAGAAGATCAGGTCCATATTCTTCATATTAGATGTTGCCATAAAATAATGAAATCAGAAACTTTTAGTGAAAAAGTATAATTTTAAATTAAAACTTCATCAGGAGACAATTCAGAGAATGGAATTTTTGGTTAAAAAGAGAGTGAGCCCAGCATAACCTTGTAGAGATGTGTAGTGTTCCATACTGCAGAAGATACACTTCAAACACCCTTACATAAAACCCTTCAGTGAACTGAGGTAATAACTAGACCCTAAGTATTCTGTATCTTCCAATAAGTGCTTTGACCTGGATCACATCAGTTATTCTCTGTGTCTGTTTTCTGAATACGCAGAAATAACATTGCTCCAGGAGGCCTCTGAGCTTCAAATGTCTGGAGGCCAAGAATGCTCAGAGATGAACATGCTCTATTGCTATGATTCTCTCTAAGCATCTCGTTTTGACTATGATCAGAAACAGGATTTGGGGAAGCATCAACATTGGTTCCAACCCACTGTGGCTCTCTGCTGCTCTTAAATTGTCATAAACCAGATGACAAAAATGCAGGAAGAAGGAAAGATAGAACACTCACACCTTCTCCCACCCTCAATCAAATTGCAGAAATTGCAGATTTCCTTTCAGGCACCTGGTGCTTTAGTGCAAAGTACCATTTACTGCCATGAGAAGAACAGTTCCTATAGAAGAAATTATATAGCTGAGTTGGTGCCCTCTCTGACAGATTCAGGATCAGCTTTTGTCAGGCAGGCAGAAGCATCCAGCTAACGCTTCAACCCGCTGGTAGAAATACCGACAAAACTGCTCTTAACGATTTTTCTGTTTTAGATACTATCTGGAATGGGAGGAGTTGTGTGGCAGTTGGGCCTCCAGCTGTGCATTGCTGCTGCGCTGCTCTTTGGTAGAGGAAGAGGGAGAGGTAAGAGGAGATCTAGAATAGGTCCACTGTACAAAGACAGGTACATGCCTGTGCTCATTTTCCATTCACAGACCCTTCAGTATGCAACCCAAGATCTTGTGACTGCCCTTTCCCAGGTCCCAGGAACCAGCACAGCTGGCTGGCAATGTCAGGCTTAGGGGACTGAGCACGTACTGGACAAGCTGGGCACCAGAAAAAGTATAGCCACTGCCCAAGGTCCCTGCTCTAAGATCTTACATTCATCTCAAGCAGTGAAGTGTGTTACAACAGAGTAAGAACATGATGAGGAAGATTAGATGCAGTGTCAGCAAAGGAAGTACTAGCAAGTAATGCATTTATTTGATGTACTGAGCAAGGCATCATCCAGTGATACATGAATCCAGTTCTGGTCTCCTTCCTCTGCAGAGCTCTCTGGCAGCCTGAGCTGCCTGAATAACTACGTGACTACTGTGAGCTGCGTGTGGGTAACAGAGAAGCCCGTGGGTGATGGACCTTTCCACCTGCATTTCACCAAGTAAGAGATGCACAAGAGCTGTCTGTGGCAGCCCCAGCCCTGGCACGGGCAGGAGAAGCAGAGATGGAGCCCAGCTGTGGGCTTTGCTCCCTCCACAGCAGGAGACCTGTGGCACAGCTAGTTCTGCCACCCCATCACCCCAGACCTGGGCTGTCTCAGAAGCTGCCCTCTTTTGTGGTCCTGCAGCCTTAGGGGCTGCTGCAGAGGCCCAGCGCATAGGGCTGCATGATCTCCTGTCAGCTGTGGGCTCTCCATCTGTTCAGTGAACCCTTCTGGCAGGCATCTCGGTGCAGAGGACCTTCCCTTTCCAGCCTCTGGTCTCCATGACCTGGGAACTTCCAGAGCCCATCCTACATAAAGCTGCCTAATCAGCTTCTAATAATTTATTTCCTTTTTGCCTAGAAATTAAACACCTAATGGTTTAATCTATATTAGTAAATATATAAATACAAGTCCAGTGAGTTATAAGCTTTACTAAGAGATTTAGAATATTATCTGAATAGTTTTTCCTCTAATAGAAGAAATCAGGTAAATAGTTTGCTAACTGATAGGATAATTTAAGATGAATATGTTTAGGTTATGTAGTAACGTTGTCTTGACCACCAGTAACTATTACATGAGGGTAAGCCACTCTGACATTAGATGCCTGATATTCTGCTACAGTTAAGTAAAAAATAGCCTAACTCTTATTAATACTGGATTTTATACTCTTATTAATATGGAAAGATGGGCAAGCTGATAAACTATTATCTCCCAGTTTCCTGGGGGGTCACATGCAATGTGAAAAAATTGCTAATAAATGGCTAAACCACAAAAAGACAAACCAACTTCCAACACATTTTGTTGTCAGTACCGGTTTGTTTGTAGTGAAAGAGGACTTAATGTACAGCTCATTGTTACCTCTGTGCTATGCACTTGTAACCAACTGTCCATCCACTCCTTTTCCCGTACCCACCTGCTTTCCTGCAGTGACAGCAGCCCTCTCACTTTCAGAGGGAGCAGGGAACAGCTACTGGGTGGTATGCGCAACTCCTGTGAGATCTGGTGCTCTCAGCAGTAAGGTTATGAAGGTGTCTCCCTCCCTATCCAGTCCTGCCATCCTGCCAGCTTTTGGATTGATGGTTTCCTTGTTGTCTGCACTAAAGAGGTTCATGGTCTTCCAGAGTGTGGTGGTGTGCGAAGCTGCCACACACCCATAAACTGAAAAGCACCTAATTGCATGACTTAAAAGAAATTTTCAGCCTTTTTATTCTTCTAGCCTCTGGTCAAAGGGCCACAACGCCAGCTGCAAACTGACTGCCACAGAGAGCACGCAGAATCAGTACCACTGCACAATTCATTTAGCCAGCCAGATCTTGGAAACAGATGGTTATAGAGTCTCTCTCCAAGGAAACGTCTTTGGACTTAATCACACATACATGACCTTTCCAGAGTACAATCCCCGTAAACACAGTAAGTATGAACCAGGGCAGCTGTGAGCTGAGGCTCTGCCCAGAAGCTTCAGGATAGGTCTGATATGCTGCCTAACACAGGATGTCTCAAAGATAGCAATTGAAAACAAGCAAGACTGCCCATCCCCAGAGAGTGCACTGTGTGAACTGCCCCAGTAAGGATGCAGTCACTGAGTCTCTCCATCCTGACTTTTCCCAGACTTCAGAGAGGGCTGGCTCTGGAGCACCATCCAAGAATACTTCTCATCTGCATCATGTTTTCTTGTGCCCTGGGTAATTTGCAATTGGATTGCCTCAATTATTTGTTTTGTTGTTTTATTTTTCCCTAAGAAATTATGTAATGAGGAATCATGGATTTGACTGAATGTCCCACGGCCTGGTACTAGAGAGAAATGCTCAAAACCTGTCCATATTAGTGGTATGTTGTAAGGGCAGAATGTGATATCCAGAGAGGTTCTTTGCTTGCAAGATTAACCCTAGGGACTACTGGAGTCATCATTAATTTATGTCAGATCTGTAGCTGTTCTGATCCTGTAAGCTAACTTGGTCTACTGCTAGTGTTAGTACCCCTTTTTAGACCCAGCTTTATCTTCCAGGACTTCAGTCACCCTAATGTCATGCATTTTCTTTCGTGGTGTCCCAAATACTGTGAAAAAAATCCCACCTCCTCTATTTGCAGTAAAACTTGATCCACCTTTGAACATCCAGAGCAATGCCACTGCCAGCAAGTGCCAGATATGGTGGAGTGTGTGGAATGTGCCTTGGTACCTCGCTGAAATTCTCCAATATGAGTTGCAGTATAAGGAGTACAGCATGTCCTGGGAGGTAACTGGATGAGGCATACAGCGATCCTGCCTTGTTCTTTGGGTGCAATGGCCTTGCCACTCAGCTCAGGGCTCTCCACTAGCTGACTTAAGCTGGCCTTTCTGGTTTCCCATATTAAGGCTGAGAGATTTCACATAAAACATCAATACTGAAGTTCAATAACTCTTCTTCACATGAACCATGCAGAAGTCATCCATCACCATGCAGGCCCTCTTCTAGCATCTAAGAAAAGAAAATCTGGAAAAGAAAAGGGAAAAAAACAAAAAAAAAGAGTATTTAAAAGACCATCCTGTTGCCCATTAACAGCCTCATTAACAGCAATGCTTTGTAATACTTTGCAGGTTGCATTGAACAAGACATTACCCAGTTCACTGCCACAGACAGAAATTGAAGCCACAGAGCTCCGCAGTGGCATTGCTTATGCTGCAAGAGTTCGCTGCAAAGTTTCTGAAAATGAGAATTCGTACCACAGTCAGTGGAGTGAGTGGAGCCAGACAACAGTGTTTCAAAGAGCAGGTACAAAGAACGTTGTTTTTATCTTATTTCTTTTCATGTCCATGTTCCAAAAAAAAAGAAGATACATGGTAAAATGAATTTTTTCAAATCAGAACTAGCTTTCTTCAAATATTCATAGCCAAATTACTTTCCTTAAGGCCTTTAGCTGCCTGTTTCATTTGTAGTGCTTGGTTATTTGCGGTTCTATCTTGGCTTCCAGAATTTTTATTAAAATTTTTTGTGCTGATTCTTTTCTTAGATGTCCCAAAAGTCTCTGAAAAGATTCTAAATACCAAAACTATGCAGTTCTTATTCATTCCTCTGAGTTTTGGCACTCTACTGTATTTATTCTGGAACTGCAAGCTTTCCTCAAGGTACGTGATTTTCATCAAGTTCCTCTTGATCTTTATGGCCTGAAAAGGGTAAATCAAGAGTCATTATATCTCTTTTCCTTCCTGTTTCTGCTACACAAACTCAGTAATTTCCAAAAGGTCTTTTGACAATCTTGGAACGTGACATGTTCCTTGGCTGATGATAGTTAATGACCCACTATACAGTCCTTAAGGACACCAAAGTACCTTTGGGACCCCCAAATTTGGCTGCAGCCCAAGGATGATGGTCTCTTGGAGTTAAAGAAATTTAGGCCCATGGAAATTTTTGAAGCTTCATGTAGATAAATTAAAAGTGCAAGTACACGGCAATCCATAAAGGTGGTTAAACTGATGTCAGTGTTAAGCTACTTGTTACATTTCTGGCAGGAGTCAGTAGGTAAAATACCAATACAGGCAAACTAAACTGACTCCGATTCATTTGAGACCCAGTCGTACAGAGAAAAAAGTCTTTTTAGAACCTTGGTTCAACCATCCTCTGCAATTTTTTATGCTGGCAGAGCGTAGGTAAATCTTCTACCTCTTTCTTTTTTGCCTTGACATACATTATTATGCTCCATATACACATCATTCTTAGAGAAACAGAACACATGATGTCCATATGACTAAATATTTTTACAGGATAGACTCTAATAAAGGGGCAAGGATGTCTGCAAGAATTTCTCTGTTTAAACGTAATGAAACTAGAACTCTTTAAAACACTTTCAGAAACAGTGGTTTAGATCAAGTAAGATGATAAACAAATGCTTAAATAGCTCAGTGCATATAATGAATAATAGACCAGTATATTAAGTTTGTGGCATATTCCTAAGAAACTTATGAGACTGTGCTTCAGCTTAGAAACATTAAATGCATGCACATTGTCTAAGGTGGCAGACAAATAGTTGCATGAGAAGTCAGAAATTATGATGAGTGGGCTTCTTGTGCAATCTTACTAACATAAGTGGGGGGGGTTCATCTAACCAGTATCATGGAGACAAAACACAGAAAAACTGTCCATTTTTTTAAAGTGTTGTTTTCTCACTTTAGGGCAAAAAGCCTCACCTGCTTTAACATTCCCACGCCAGCTGCATTCTTTCAGCCACTCTATAGTTTGCACAATGGGAATTTTACGGTAAGAAATAAATTTCACTTCTTTCTTATGACCCTCAGTTCATGACAGGAGGATTTTTTTCTGGGATTAATCATTCTAGCTCCTGAGCAGAATTACTGACACGTGGTTCTGATCTTCCTGAGAGTTTACAGTTTCTTCGTTTCCTGCTTCCAAATACCAGCTAACCACCAGAGCTTCTGTCCAGCTTCTTGCTCCTTAGGAAGTGGAACTCCTCCAGTGACTCCCAGCTCAGACTGAATGCAAAAGGTGCACCCTTTCAAAACCAAAGCAATACCAGCAGCCTGCATTATATTCTGGTGGTGTAATCTTGTAAAAATTCTCGTAAAATTTCGTGAAATTAGCAGCTAGGTTTTTTACCCTATTACTCTAACTTTGCCTTGTTGGATTTGCATTAAGCATCAAGGTTACTGTACCAAAGCCATAAAGTAAGAAGAGTTATTTTGGAATAACTATGCAAAATGACCCCAATTTATTGATGTTTTCATTAGGACTGGGTTGGACCAAATGAGGCTTGTAGCCAACTTGAAAGAGAAGAGGCCAGCAACTCAAGCAAAGTGAAGGCAGATAGAATTTCTGATCCAAACACCCAAGAACTGATTTCCCAAATCTCATTGAAGCCTACAGGAAGCACAGATCTGGTTACTGCAGAAGAGAACTTTGCATTTGCCTCGGGTCCAAGCCAGCAGTATGTCCCCAGCAGGTACATAAGAGCAGAAGAGATAGAGTTGAGGCTGGGACTATTGTTTGCACCAAACCATGCTGATGATACCATTGGCCTGAAAATCTCTGAAATAATTAAAGACAACCTTGAGAGCCCTAGTGTTGGAAGGAATTATCTCTCTCACTCACAGAATGGAAACAGTGACTTTCTTATGCCTCAAGAATCTTTGAGGATAGCAGATGTGTCCTTCAGTGGTAGTGACTATTGTACTTTGTGTGACAACGATACCACAGGAGGTTTGATTTCTGCTGAACTACTGAAGCTTTCTAATGGCAATAATAAACATCAGAAAGATCAGTGACCTTCCCTGAGGAATACTGCCTATGAAGTTTCTTGTGCTCTCCTATTACCTCCCAGCACTGTCCTCCCAAGCAGCTTAAACGGTGACTGTGCAGACAGTTTCAAACATGTATCATTTTAAAATAAATCCTCAACTTGTGTACTTCCGAAGAAGATTGTGACTAAGTCCTCTGTCTAGCAAATTCTATCCCTACAGGCACGGCAAAGCCTGATTCCAGCACCATCTGCAGTCCCAGAGGCACATGACTATGACCTTCCCTAAATTAACCTCCTGGCTGCAAGATCCAGTAACCCTCTTGTCTAAGGAGGCAGCAGCGGACCTGCTGTTTTCCTCAGGAAGAACTATTGGAATTGTGTGCCTCTTAGAAGCAGAAATACTTGCAATGTGATGAACCACGATTTAAACTCCATCATTTTGTAAAAACTATGCATGATTTTTCATAAAATCATGAGAAACTATTTTTGCTTAAGAAGGTAATTTTGCTTCTTAATATGATATTGACGAATTAAAGGGGTTCCTGATTTGATCAGAATTTGTAATTGCTCTATTTAAAAATAACCAGACTGTAGGCCTTGTTCTTTATTATCTTGAATGGCTGTAACTTCTTATTTTGCAATAAGTAAGCCTCATGTACTGCTTTAACAAAAATTTATTTCAAGGTTAAGTGGCAGGGCCGATCTAATGGCGAAAGGTGAAAAACAAGAACAGCACAAATGACATTTACCTAATCACAGAACAGGCCAGGCCCACTGCCTCTCCAGGGCTTCTATTATTTCTCCAGAATTGATGAGTCCTTTGCCTATCTGCACAACAGGTACAGCCTTTCTGAGCTGAATCTCTGGAGGTTTACTTTCTGCCCTAGACACAGAAAATCCTATACATGATTAATTATCTACCAAGCAGATTTCTGGAGTCTTAGTTGCATCTCTTAGATTTAATGGGCTCAACAGTTTTAGCAAATATACTGAGACATGTACACACGCATCCGAACTTGCTGATGCACGTATATACACAGTCACATACATTCATTCCTTCCTCTTTGGAGTGCTTGCCTTGTCTCTCTGGTGACAGCACAGATTAGTTTTGACAAGACAAAGACAGAATTCATTTATAAGAAATAAAGTAGGTTGAGACATCCTTCCAAAAAAGCGTGCTAAGCCAGAGAAATGATGTGAGGAGTCTTCATCTATGAGAAAAACAGGAACAGAAGGAGTTAACATCCGATTTGTGTGACAGCCATAGGAGGTGACAGCAGTGATTTGTTTTCAGTGTTGTAAACAAAGGGCTTTTCTGATAGCTGAAAAAATATCCCATTTCTGGTCCTTGGTGCTTTTTAACTTGCAAAAGCTATATTCAAGGGTGCTTCTTTTACTCTGCCACAATCTAATGGCAAGAGAAGAACATGATGTTGCTGTCATTAACAGTTGCTGTAATTTCCCCAGGATGAGAAAATCAGAAAAACAATGCCACATACCTGGAGGATTTTGGTGATCCCAAACTTTTAGACCCCAGAGTGTGGTTTGATGTAGTGTCCCAAATTTCAAATCTTCAGAATCTGAGGGATGCTTTCTGAAACTGTCAGATCAATCGTATCTTAAATTCATCAGACCTTGACAGTCCTTACTTATGAACATGTCTGCACAGGAATCGAACCATTTTCATAAAATCTTGTTCTGTTAGCAAGGTATTCTGTACCAGTTGTATTAACAAAATGAGAATGGGAACAATTATATTCAGATATGAGTAAGGAGAAGCAGGTCGGGCTACGGAAGGGAGAGTGCAAAACTTCATTAATAGAGAAGCAAAAGAAAACTGAGAGATTGAATGTAGTCAGAAATTTCCTGAGAGGAATGAAAAGTCAAAGATGCTGCTGCTTGTGTCCATTAAGGCAAGATAGGGAGACTTTAAGAACTGAGTCCGCAGATGATGACAGGCTGATTGTCAAAAGGCTGAAATGATATTCCAGCATCAGCAGTTCTCCAGGTGAAACTCTTAAAAAACTTCCAGCTGGTTCTGCTTTTATGGAGTTACTTAAAAATATTAATTGTTGTAGCTAAAACCAAAATGCCTCTGCTTTACAATTAGGTCTTTGGAACAATCAAAGCCTCATTTTTATTCAGCCACGGAAATACTATAAATTTTCTAAAAAAGCAGGCTACAACCCCCCCTTTTTTTCCTGTCCTTTTGCTTTGTGTTTTTCTCTTTTAAGTTTTTTTTTTTTGTTGTTGTTTTTTTGGGTTTTTTTTTGTTTGTTTGTTTTTTGGTTTTTTTGGTGTCATGTGTTTGAGACTGGTATTAGGTTCAAGCTATGGTTTTTCACAGCTTCTTCCAGAATCTCTGAACTATTCTAAGGCTGACTTTTGCCTCTAAGAGTGATATATAGCCTTCAAGTGGAAGAAGAAAACTACAGTCTAATAAGGAGACATAATATTGGCTCTGATCAAACCTATGAAGCCTTTCATATCCTGCAATTACCGAGTGCATGCTGTGTGTATCACCTGCAACCAGAACAAAGTAGACAGCATTCTTCCATTTTTCTTCTGCTGAGTTTTGCCAAAAGAAACTATTTTGGAAAATATTTAAGTAATGCTTGTAAGCCACTAAGGAGCTGAAAATGTTCTGTGACAAAGATTTTGGTTTAGTTGTGGGTTTGTTTTTTGGTGGTGTTTGGGGGTTGTTTGTTTCGTTTTGTTTTGTTTGTCTCACCTGGGACTTCTACTCACCTATACTGCTCAGGGCATGGGAGCTCTATTTAGCCTCCACCTAGTTCTGAGGGACACAGCTTGTCTTCAGTTTTGTCTTTGTGTCATTTCCTGTATGGCCTCTGGGCCCGGGCTTCAGGTAGGATATATTTGGATAGCTCCCTTGAGTGGATGCAGCAGTGTCTCCTCCTCCCCGGGGCAGTGTCCCCGCTCCCCAGCCCAGCGGATGCCCCTCGGCGCAGCCTCAGGACGGTTTCTCCCATGTCCCCCACCACATGCAGTGTTTGCTTCCCCCGATTCTCTCCAACTGATTCACATCTTCCGGAAGGCATCATGCCTAGACTTGGATATACTATTCAACTGCATCCTCACTCGTTACATGAAGAATGAAATAAGTACTAGCTGCCGTTCTCAAACTCTGTATGTCATTATGTGCTAGAACAGTATTTATTTGCAGTAACATCTCACTATTAATTCATTACTTAAATTCTGGTACTCTGTAGCTCTCACTCTCACATCCTATTTCAATATATTGCTAGTAACCTATTATTTCAGAGTTTATATTAATACATTTGCTTTCTTTTTCAAAGTGCAGTACTTTGCACTTTATGTAATTTCATATTATTTAGAGTGTATTTAAAATACGTAAAAATATTTTTTCTCCTCATTCTTCTCTCCCCAAGTGACTAAAATCTTTCCCAGAATAATATCACAAATCTTGTATACATACTTTCTATTTCATTACCAAAACTGATGAAAATCTTGAATCAGACCAAGTTTGAGCCTGGAATGCCCCTTGAAATTCCATTTCACTTTAACAGGGAACTGCCAATGATTAGACTCAAATGTATTATCAAAAAATTTAATAATTCATTAACAAGACTAGGTGCTAGCATTTAGGTCAACTAGCTTCCTTAGTGTTCCTTTAAAATTGAACTGTGTCAAAAATCTTAGCAAAGTCAAATTATATACCATGTACCCTGTTAACAGCTAGAAAACTTTTTTGTCAAAGATGGAAGTTGATGAATTAAGTTATATTGTTTCTCTGTTTAATCATTCACTTGGTTTAGCATTATTTTGGGCCTTACTTTTCCTACATTTGAAGATGAGACTATGATTCAGAAGTCTTCTAGTTTCTGGAATGGCTTCTCAGAAATAACTTTCAAGATTGCAGAGACTGCTTCAGTTCTCTATGATTTGCTTGGTTGTTCTGGTTTGGTTTTCTGTTTGTTTGTTTGTTTGTTTGTGGTTGTTTATTCGTTTGGTTTTGGTGTTTTTGTTTTGTTTCATCTTCCCCCAAAAAACACTTTGGGGCAAATTTCATCTGTCCCTGCAGAATTTAACATACTTACTAAGGACTTTAACTCAAATTTTTTGTGTGCTATTATTATCTTGTTAAAATGAATATTATTATCTTCATTGTTAAACTAGATTGTTCTAGTGGAAGAAAAAAGGTGTGCTCTATTCTTCAGTCCATTACACATTATCTACTATTCACTCCCTTCCCTGAACAGTAACAGGCCTTTACTCTCCCTTTTTCCTAAGACTGATGACAAACCTGTAGATTTTGTGGTTGTCCCCTTTTCTAGTTAATTTTAGTTTCCCAGTTTGTTTTCAGCTGAACAGGAGACAAAAATTTCTACTGTCCAAGTTTTCCAGCAGGTTTGGTACCCTGAACTCTGCCAGACAAAGCCACTGGACTCTACAGCATTGTCATCTTGAAGGATTACATATGATATACTGATATTTCATGGCTTTAAATGCTACTGTGTGCTTTATTACCTCTGTTCTAAAGGCACCATTTGCTTTCATAGAAAGGAAAACCTTACAGTTTGCTGATATTAAGCTGCAGAATCTAGCAAATTGCCTATGGTGATGCTGTTGCCTGATTTGTGTTTGCCTCGGCTCATACATACTGGAATACACATATAGTCTGTACAGCTGATCCACAGCCCAGGGAAGCTGAATCAGAGTATCACATGTGCCCAAGTAAGCCCTACTAGAACAGGATGGGAGTATGCACAGAACTGTCTTGACACATACAGCTTAATTGAGTAGTCATATAATACTATTACAAGTCTGCCCTTTTTGGTTCCTTCCTTTTCTTTGTGTTCACAACTCTCGGTTGTATAATGCTTGGAATAGATGTAAACTTGCTGCGTGCAATCCACAAATTTTACTAGTTTTGTGATGAGCCTGATACTTTTTGAGCCTTATAAAAGTATCCAAGGACATAACCATAAATCCAACTGGTCAAGCAGCTGTGTGACCATTATGATACTATCTAGTTAGACCCAAAACTGTAGAGGAGGGAAAATTTTTACCAGATCACATGGAAAAGAATCTGCCTTTTCGCCAGGATAATCTCTTTGAATTCACATATGTGAAAACCATCACAGCATTATTTAGTAGCCACAAACACAGTTACGACACAACTGGCCTAAGGTACACGAAAGCTTTTTCCTACTTGGCAGTTTCTCTGAGAGGCCTAAAATATGGATACAGTCTGAAGAGTGCAGGTAAGCTTCCAACAAAAAACCGCACACATGCGTACACACACACATCCACTGACGCATGCATCCAACCTACTACAAGATTATGATCAATTGTTCTACTCATCTGCAGAAGGATGAAAAAATTACCATACAGGAAAGTTGATTCAGGTGGGCTATTTTAAAAAACCTTACTGAAAAAAGTGGGTCAACCCTGGGACACTGCGCTTGCCCTGGCCCTCCACGCCACCCCCATTTGAAGCTAAATATCTGTATCTTGTAGATTCTGATGCAGTTCAGTAAACTAGATGGTCTTTTCCTGCCTCATCCTCTTGAGTAATCCCTCACAATTCTAGCAATTCCTTGACAAATTCAATTTGTTCGCTGCAGTGTCGTGCACCGCTGGCCCACCTCCTGGCGTCTGTGGCCGGGGGGCTCGCACACGGACTAACAGGACGCCGTTAACGGGCACCGCAGGCTCGTACGGAAAACAGGGAAAACGGCCTGTCACAACCGGCGAGGGAGCGCGGGTGTTACGCAGACGAGGCAAGTTCTCAGGAGCGAACAAGCGCACTGGAACTGCATTTATGACGCAGTTGAATTCCGAGCTGTGCGAAGGGCGCAGCTCTCCCGGCAGTCCCGCCCGCCGCGCTGGCGCCACCGTCCGCCGCTCCCACGGCACGCCGCCGTCGTGGCACGAACCCGGATATGAGTGTCCGGGGGAAGTGCTTCCCGGCGGCCCCGCCCTTTTCCGCCCTTACGATACGCAACATCCTGGGGGCGTCATGCTCCCAACTGCGCATCCTCTTCTCGGCTTGGACGCTGAGGCTGACGGGGGACGCTCTGTCCTGGCTCGCGTGTGAGTAGCAGTTACCACCACCAGTGAGCGGGCGCAGTGCACGGAAGACCCGCCTACGGCGGGGGGATTGTTGTGGTGACGTCAGGGGCGGGGGACGCGGGCGCCCCATTGGCTCAGGCTGGGCCGAGCGCCTAGCGTGGAACGGGTGGGGAGCGGCCCCGGTCCGGGCGGGCCATGGCCAGCACCGGCAGCCCCCTGGTGAGTCCGCCCGGGGCCGCGGCCCGCGGGGTGCTGGGGAAATAAATAGGCCCGGGCGCCGGGGCCGGCCCGTGAGAGGTGGCCGCCCGTGCCCAGCACTCTCCCGGCGACGGGGTCGCGGTGGCCTTTCGCGAACGGCCCCGCCTCTTGCGCCCGCTCGAACAGGGCGGGTGAATGGGCGCTGCCGTCCGTGGGGCCAGTCTTGTCGCTGCTGCTCGCGGTCCTTCTTCCGCCCCCCGATCCTGGGTCTCCGCGGGCCTCGCGGGAGGGCCCCGTCCTCCTCCGAGCGTAGCCCGTTCGCGGGAGGAGGTGAGGCCGATGGTGAAGGGGCCGCACCGCGGCCTCTCGCGGACCTCCGTTTTCGGTTCCGGGTACGGGGCGTTGGCATGGCTATGCCAGGCCGTCTCTCGCCGGCCGAACAGGCGTTGTTGTCCTATGGGAGCTACCTGTCACTCTGTAATCAATTTCTTTTGTAGTAGGAACAAACGCGTGAGGAAGATCGTGAGGGTCACAGTAGGACACCGTTTCAAACGCAGTTGTTTACGTTAGTCTGACAGCGTAAAACTCGTTTTGTGTGCACTGACATAACTCGAAGATGGAGTTGTAGCTGGTATACAGACGCGGTAATGGTAAATCTTCTTTTGTGTTGTAAGTTGTACAGTTTAGTTAGTGTAGACATTCTGTCATGAAAAGAAAAATAATCACCAGCTTTCACTCATGTTGGCAAAACTACCCGGCAGTGATATGTTCCTTGTCTTGCGTGTATGCTGCTGTGCTTTTGGGTCTTGTGCTCTGTCAGTTGCAAGCTGCCAAGCTTCACTCTACAGCACTTAAGACCTTTTCATCGATTGGAATTGGCTAAGGAGGGTTTTCTGTGGAGACTGGTACAGCCGTGTTGATTCCTGACATCCTGTTTCAGTGTGCTCTCTTCATGCTCAGTGATTTTTTTTCATCAGGGTGTTACACAGAATCATACTGATTGATTGAAAATGAGAAGTACTATGTGGAATAGCCCTACAGAGCACATGAAATGCTACATTGAGGACTATGAAATAAAACAATTTTTGATTATTAAAGAAATTAGTTTTACTTTCTTGCTAGTTGATACAGCTCTATAAAGCTGCTTCAGCATCAGAGATGACTTCTGTTTACTTGGACTCTTAAAGAGAGAGTATGCTTCCCTTTGTGCTTCTGCTCTTGCTTGTTGCCTATCTTTTCAGGGTTTTTTCTCCACAATACTTGCATTTCTGTTCCTTTTCTATATACAGTTTAGGTCCCTGCCCATAAGAAAAACATGCAGAGAGGGGAAAAATTAAGAACGCAACTGACGACCATTTTGGTGAAAATTAAGATATTTTGTCAGGGTAATTTTTTTTAATTCCCTCTCTTCCATTCTATTTAATATTTTTCTGGTCAGGTGAGTGTATTGACAGGCAGTACCAGATAGAGGTGGCCTGATTCAACTAAAGTTTTTGTAATTCAGATGATACCAAATATGGGAAATCTAGTATTTCTGAGACTGAGCAAGTTACTGTTAATGTTTATGTAATGGAGTTAATGACATAATGGGTTCTGTGATTATTGAATTGTAAATGCGTAAGATGGGACTGGGGAGGGGAGGTGTGAATAGAGCACAGCTTTGAAAGGAATGTTCTTTCAAATGAAAGGAAAGCAGTTTTCTGCCAAAACAGTTAATTTCTCTATTTTTTTACTCAGGGGCAATTCCTAAAATGTTACATTATTTTTTGAAGACGTGGCATAAGGAGGGAGTTGTACTTCTAAGAAGGAAACTATTTTAGTGTAGCTTTATTGTAGATGCCAGTGTGGTCTTAGTTATTTGCTGTTAATGTTATTGTGAGTATATTGGGTCTCAAACCAAGAAGTGCCCTTCTTCTCAAAATGAGAAGTCTGGAAGTATGGTAATTAACATCTTCATCTGCAGCAATATCTTCACTGGACTGTTTAGCTGCACTAGCAATTACTAGATTCTACCAGTGTTTCTGACCTGATAAAACCTATAGTGTAGTCATGGATCTGGCTGAACAAAATTGCTAGCTTCTTTTTTTTCCCCCAGTGGAACTAATATGAACTACACTTTTCGAAGAACCGGACTCTTAGAACTTACATAGAGTAAGTTTTGCGTCTATGTTAAGAATTAGATTAGGCTATATTAAGAGTTCTGTTTGTAATTATAGGTGTAAAACTTCCAGATACGTATGTAGGGGAAACCCTTCAAGCCTATCTATTTAATATTCTCTTCTCTTGGATTTTCATCATAAAGCCATGACTAGTCTTTATTACTCACACGTAGGCTTTTAACTGGGATAAGTTTTCAGTAAATCCCTTACCAAAGCAGGCTGCAGGAATAGAAAATAGTAGGAGACACGGATGTTGAAAAGGTGCTCAAAGGTGGAAAAACCGGGAGTTTTAAGAGGAGCAGTATTAAATGCATTCATATTTCTAACATTAGAAGTGCTTAAAGCTGAAAGGGACATGATCCACAGAATAATCTGAATATAACAGTGATGTTCTGCTAAACAGTGATTCCACTGTGTGGGTAGGTTTTTTTTTTAAACAAAATTTTCCTTGGGTTATTGATCTATTACAGTGCCAGAAGTAAAGTCTATTTCATTTAGCTCTTGAAACTCTACAAGTAAATTGCTGTAGCTGGATGTTGTAAGATACCCTGCAGGCTCAGGCTCATTGCACTTTACTAAAGCAGATCAGTTGGAAGGCAGCATTGCCGGAAAAAGTTGGAAAGGGGTGATGACTACTGAAGTACTTACAAGAATTTTTGTACAGAAGGCATGAAACCAGGGGCGCAATCACTTTGTTAGACTGAAAAATGTAGTAAACTGGCAGAGTAATAAGAAGAGATTTGGTCTATGAAGATGTGAAATATTTTAGTAATACCTGTTTTCTAACAGTAAACTTGTATTTTTTATATATATATTTGTCTAGAAAAGCTGTATGGGTTGCTGTAGAACTAGCACATTTATGGCATTCAGAAAATACGCAAGTGACCTTAATTTAGAAAACACTATGTTTGAAAGATAAAGTCCAAGTTCCTCATATTGGAGCTTTCCAAAGAATATGTATGATGCCAAGGAGTTATTGTTTCTGGTATTTCAAATGGAAAAAACTTTCTTTGCAAGTGGCCAAGTTAGATTATGTATATATAATAAAGAAGGAAACAAGGGGAAGAAGCAGGTTTTCCTCCCTTCCCACTTCCCTTTCTGACGTCTTATTTGCAGGTAGGCTTGTAGAAACATGCTGCAGTCTCAAGTGTCTGAAAGGACTGGATACAAAATGCACGAAGCTAGCTATTTGGTCTAGAACCTTATTTTTCACGCCACATGAATTCTACTCAAAATTGCTGTAGGCAATAAGTGGTTTGCTGTGTGTGTAAATATTGAACTTGAGGGTTGCTTTCTGCTTTAAAAGACAAGCTGCAAATACTTCACCTGCAAATATTTTATAATTCATTATGGTGAAAAATTGCAAGGACTAACTTGCTTAGCGCATTCTTCTGAAAAGAAAATACTGAATTCAGTGTTTGGTTCTTTAGTAATCTTGCTGGAATTTACAGTTCTTGACTGTGCCATGAATCCTTTGTACATACACTCCATCTATATACTGCCACCTCGGTGCGTCTGCTTCTCTGTTCTTCACTCCAAGCTGTTCTCTTTGCCTCCTAGAGCTGCTAGCAAGGAGCCTGGCATAGGAAGTCCTTTTGTGTTTGCTAGCGTGAGCCCCCATCTATGCTGCGCAGCACCTGATTATCAGTGTGCCTTGTGTGGTAGCTGGTGGTGTAGCCTGGGATCCAGACTATTGTGATCACAGATGGCTTTTGTTTTCTTGTGAGCTAGCCTGGATCTGTGTATGTTAAATGAATTCTCAATGGCTTGTTTACATTATAGCTATGTGGGCCATAGGCTGACTTTAGGTTCTTGGAGATTTGTGTGGTTTCCTGTTTCTGATTTGTTTTGAAGCACTAGGCAGTGGAAGGATGCCTTAAATAGTCTGCCTCTGAAGATGCATGGAACTTAAATGCTTTGCTTAGCAATAGAGGAGGTTAGAGGTAACTGGCTGATATGCATATTCTTATAAATCCTTTCATTAACTTATATCCCTACTTGATTTTGGAATTAGAATCCTGGAAATTAGTGGCAAGAAATACCACTCTATGTAAGGTGGTCAAATTTATAGAAAGGCGTTTGTGTAAACTAAAATTCTGGATCAGCATTGCTTGGTATGTGAAAAATTAATTTCTCTAGAAACGAAATCAGTCTTGTGGATAAAATACCTTTTTTCCCTAACGGTCAAAACAATCTAAGAATATAGAAGTGTTCTCTGTGCTTCCAAAGCATTGAGCCTCTTGGCTATATTTTTGCTGATATAATATGAAGCTGATCTTCTCATTACTCACTTATGGATGAACTGTGTTATGGATTTACTGCACAAAGAAAGAAATGTCAGTAGACAAACAGTACTTCTGTTTCCCACTACTGCAGAGGTACCAGCCATTTTAGGTAAAATAGTATGTTTGAATTCCTTCCATTAATTTGTATGGTCTTTAATCTTGAAATGTATTACCAGGACATGATTTTTAAAGATCTTTTGTTGTCTTTTAAATTATGGTTATTTCTATCAAGAGATTTTGTTAAGAGGTTTTTTGGGAGGAATGGTTTTATGCAGTGCTTCAATGAGTGCTTACCTTTCAGCATTAGGTTTCAAATGACACTGGGCATGAAGGTGAGCATAGTTGTTTTGCTGGGTTAGAGCCTAGACTTCTTTAATCAATTAGCATAGCAATCTGTTTGGACAACAACAACAAAAAACCCCTCCTTTTATGCAGCCAAATGATTTTGAAATTTACGTGGTTAATTCATAAAAATGGTCTTTAAACAGCAGTTTTTTCATGTGGGAACTTCTGAGATCAAAAAACTTAACCCTAGATAAATGTATGACTTCAGATTCTCTTGCAAAACGAATTTGTGTTAAAATAGTTTTTATAATGGAACGATAAGATTTTAGTATGTTCATTTAAATGTACTAGTTGGTAACCATTTATGAACCTTGGTCAAAGTATAGATTTTGACAACTTGTTTGGCTTCAGACTGTTTTGCTGACTGTGAGAGTCAGTTTCTTCAAGATATATGGTGTTAAAGGGGCTGTTTGTTGGCTTATGAGCTAAATTTTAAGTTCTCTACAGTAATCTTTTGCATACCGTTTGACAATGAGCTTTGAAAGAATGCTGACGCAGCTCTATGCAACATAAACGCAAACCCCTGCTACGCAAGATCACAAGATTAATGTTTGATGTTAATGCTTTTTTAAGTATCTACAAATAACTAATACTTGGAGTAGGGTTTTTTCTCTGCAGTTTGAAGAAAATGGCTTACTATTATCTTCAAAGAACTCTGTAGAAAAGAGCATCCTGTTGTTTTGGGAAAATATTTTTGCAACCTAGTGTATTTTTTAATAAATGCTTTTCTTTTTTTTTTTGGAGAGGAGTGTTTGCTCTTAGAAATCGTGTTGAACTTCTGTCAAGCTGAAAGTGTGAGCAGAGTACATGTCTTTAAATACCTCCCAATTACTATGATGTTTTAGTATGGCTGTATGTATTTTAGTGTCAAAGTTAACCTGTTAGAGTGAACAGTTAACTAGCTGTGTGATGCGTTCAGAAGTACTTCTGAGGCTTGGCTTACTCTGAATTTTGTCCCATTCATTACATGCTTGATTTTATGTTATAGTCAGAAGACAGTCTGATAGCAGCTAGTGACCTTTTTTAATGAACGTTTTTTCTCCTTAGGCAAGTATTTTAATTACTTAAAGGCAATAATAATGTTGGCAGATAGATGTATTGTTAAATTCTTGAGATCATCTGACAAATTTCTAAGCTATTCTAAGTGTATATAAAGAGAAACTGGCATGCAATGGAGTTTGATTAATCAGTATATTGTTTCTCTCTGTACAGATACATGTACAATTGGTTAATAGAAAGAGGATGCTGTTGGTCACTTAGCAGACAGTCTGACAATCCATTTTTAGACAGACATCCCGAGCATAAATAGGCATGAGCATATAAGGTCTGAGAATTGATGTTTACTGCAGTTTATGAAAGCACACCATCTATTATTGTCTTCATTCAGGGCGCTTCACTCTGGTGCAGCAACGGACAGAATTTATGAAAGGAAAATTGGTGTTAAGTATTGATAGGGATCACACAATAATCATTACACTTCCTGCAAACAGCTCTTGTATGGGATTGGTATTTATTGGTGCAAACTGTACTGTACTTTCTGCACTGAAAGGTGAGGCCTTTAGTTGGATTTTGTTACTCTGAATCAGTGGGTTTGTATCTTCAGTTTCTTGTACCTGAATTACACTGCTTTTGCCTGCATTCTCATTTTAGTAGCAGTTTAAGGACATGTATTCAGGCCCATCTAAGTATCTGACCTGATCGGTTGCTTTTTTCTTTTGGAACATGCTGGAACTCCCAGGATGTGTTACACTATAACCTTTGAAGTGAAGACTCTCAACAACTAGGTATTGGGGAACATAGAGAAGGTTAACATTTTAATTGTGGCATATGAGGGGGGGAGGAGGCCAATGGAAAGGCTGTGTGTAATATCTTTTAATTACCCCTTCCGATGCTCCTTTTCAGATACGAGATGTGTGTCACATGCAGTTGGTGCATCTTTGTCAACCCTCTGAAACACCAGTGTGCCATGAAAAGAGTATATTAAATATAACTGCTTATATTTTAATTTTTTCACTTTAAAACCCCAGGTTGTCAATGTTTAAATTGTAAGCAATACAAAATAAACTTCAGTTTCAGAACTTTTGGCTTATATGACAATGTCAAAACAGTTTACAAAACAGCTCAGGCCAAACCTGTCTAACTTAAACTGCCTTTAGCAGAATCTTGGGTTGTGCCAATCTTCTATTTTATAGTCTCATTAGCATTATTTATGATCAAAACAAATGTACCAGTTGAGGTTTAGAGGTCATGTTGCTTTGTGTAAAAAATACTTTCTGTTACCACGGTCTGCTTCCAAAAAAATTAGCCTTTGAAGTAGTTAGATGGAAGAGCTTTTGTGATCATGTCTGCCCTATGTCTTAATGCAGCTTGAGATTCAGTAATAGTCAGCAGTCAGACTCAGTGTTATCAGACAGCTGAGAGGTCAGGACCCTGTTCATAGTGATCCTCTGTGTAATAGATCTTGCTAGTAGAAATTCAGCAATAGCAAAGATATTCTCAGTCATCTTCAGGGTTCAGCATCCTGTCAGTTAGTACAGAAGTAAAGGATACTTAAAATTTTAGAAGCCTGGTCTCTAAAAGTATTTTTCGCTGTTGTCAGTGTTGATAGAACGGTCTCAGCAAAGTAGTGTTGCAGATTTTGTGGTGGGAAAAAGCTAGTGGAGATGCAGTTGTTGTTGTACTTGCTTTAGAGGAGTGTGATATATGTTTGATGCATATAAATACATTAACAATTGTAGTGATAGTGTAGTTGCCAAAATGCTGAATTGCAAAGGGAAAAAGTATGAATCCTTTTAGGTGGCAGGGAGGAAAGGAAAAACGTAGTGCTATCTAGTGGGCTTTTTGCATTGATTCCAGTTTACTTAAAGTTTATTTCTACTCTTCGCAGACAAGTGGGGAAAAGAACGTTACTAGAACTTATTTCACGTATAAATAAAAGGAACCCTGTTTCTAGTGATTTAGTGAAAATTACTTGATGAAGATTTTGAAATGACCGTTGATCTATAATGCCACGTACATTCAGCAGATTGATTATTTTTTTCCACGAAAGGCTTTCAAACTCAGAGTATGTTGCACTAAGAATGAAACCACTTCTATATGAAAGTAAATGAAAAGGAGACTCCTTAAGGGTTTGGGAAAGTAGTGTTAGAGACTACTTTTTAAAGAGATAGAATTACTAGATCAGTGGTAATCAGCGTGGTGTCCATGGTGATCCATGACATGCAATAGGTAAGTCTGTTGTTACTGTGTGAGGACCTGTGCTTTCACTGGCTTGCCAGCTGAGAAATGTTGATAATTGCTAGAAGAAGAGCATCCTCAAGCTTCTGAGAATTGCAGATGCAGTTTAGAACATTTAAAAATTCTGCTGTGATTGACTTCATATCTCACTAAAAAACGTCTGCATCTGGCAGAAGAAGGATCTTAAGCCTGATTTTTACAAAAGAGTGATGGTACAGGGTTAGGTCAGATAAGCTGGCTGGTATTCTGTCTCTGGCATATGTGAAAACATATATGTAGAGACATGTATGGTTTCTGCAGACTTGTTTTTTGGAGCCTTTCAAAATAAACTTGAGAAGGTAAATAATGCAGGACAAAATACTAAAGAAGTATGTATGGAGTGTGGAAAGGCGAGTGCAGGAATTACCTTTTCCTGTAAATGTTGAGGTGCGGCATAACAGACCTAGTTGCATAGTTCTGTCATTTCTTAGGTAACTGATCCTTTTAAATCTATTGCATGTTCCTCTGTCCTCCCTGTTCCTAATCTTGACTTTCCTTTGAGAAAGTCGGGACTAATTGATGTTACACCCTGGCTGAAAATAACCTTCTCTTCCTACGAAGTCCTTTACTCCTGTCTCTTCCCTTAGGATTTTTCTATACTTGATATTGATTGTGACTTAGTTTCAACCACTGTGTAATGAAATACACTGCATCCAGCACCTTTTCCCCCCTTTCTCACAGTGCTCTCTGATGCTTTTGTGGTGGGTTTTTTTCTTGCTTGTTTGCTTTTTCAAGGTGATCTTGCTAGCTGCATAATCTAATCAGACTCCCCCCTGCAATGCTACTGCTTTGTTAACCTATAAAACCTCATTTGCTCATTTGTGATTGGAGCCAGTTCATCATTGAGATCCCCATATTTAGTGTGTGTATGTGTGTTTTATTTACTGTATTTCAATTAATGGGATGCTTTTTGTCCTGGCATCACTTCAATTGCTGAGCACTCATGCTTGTGTCAGTCTTGCTGCAGTCTTGATGGGAAAGGGTACAATCTGTTTTTAATTCTGTCTAGTGTGTATCTTTAGACACCCTGCTGTTTGAGTAGGTGTCTGAAGGAGAGGTGATTCATCTGGGATACGAAAATGCTGGGGACAACAGCTAGTCTGTGGAAGGTGTCAGCTGAAATATATGTATATAAAGCATAAAAGGAACTGTGACCTATGGCACATATACTTTAATGTGTATATGCTCTTTTCATAATAGTAGTATCAATTTTAGCAGTAAATAAAGGTAGCTTTTCTCTACTGCACAGAGCACAGGCAAATGAGGAATCGCTTATTTGGGAGATAGGTTCTTTAAGACCGTGTGCATGATTGAGTGACAGTCCAAATCCCTTCTAAGGTGGTTTCTGACAAAAATGCAGAAAATTGTTTCAAATTGAAGTTCATGACGTAAAAAAATTCTTTTTGTCTGAAGTAATTTTTAATTTAGTAACATGATGTATGTTACAGACTATCTGACATGGTTGTACATTACATCTGTTTTGAGATTAGGTGATTTTCATTAAGTCATAGTTTCATTCTGCTGGATGTATGTTAGAATACTGAGATTAAAAAATAATGTTCACCCACGGTGTTAACTTTCTCAGACATTTTCTCTGGTGGTTTTTTTTTGTTGTGGTTTTTTGTTGTTGTTGGTTTTTTTGTTTGTTTGTTTGTTTTGGTCAGCAGTAGTTTAGCAGAGCTCTCCTATTTGTTTGTATTTTCTGGCCAGTTTCAAATAAAACATCAGAAGCAGTCCCTGACAGACTAATTGAGGTGTATTACCAAAAGGGGCAGAAAGCAACTTGACAAGGTTCCTTGGTCTTACTTAGGGAAAATTGATAAAAGGGTGCCAAATGATGATTTGCTTTGTATATTATATGAATCAGTTTTAGGAGTGTGTCTTCTTGTACTTGCTGTCTTCTGGGCTATATCTGTTCTTTTTGTTTTGCAATTGGGTTGTCTTTATGTGGCCATATGTACAATTTAAATAGTGCAATCTCCCTTTTTTTAAAAGGCCATGAACCAGAGCATTCCTCAAAAAAAGTTTTGGTTGCTGATTACTAAACCCTCTAGCTCACGTGCCTTTTTTATGTTATCTGTTTTCTTCTTGTCCTTCCCCAATGTGTATTAAAGTGAAATACTACCAGAGAAAGTGAAATTCCAAGTAAAAAATTAAGGATGTGTCCTTTGCCTCCATTAAAATTTTCATGTGTTCATCTAGAGTTCCTTGTAACTTGGATCTCTGAACTAATATTACTGGTAAATACAGGTGTTCATCGTATAACTAGAAATTTAAGATCATGTTATTCGTAGGAGAAGATACCATGAAATTTGATAACTTGGTGTTAGGAGCATTTTTTTGAGTTTAAGAACAGCATTCTTGAATTAAAGTGTTCAGACGTTTGACCTATGGCTATATGACAGCATGACCTAAATAGAGTTATTTATCAAACTGAAGCTGCTGTTTCCAAAATAAATACTAATATTCCCTCCTGAAGAGATTTTTAATTATGACCCTTCTGAAGAAGAGTTTATATGATTCTTATATGGAAATACAGCGCAGTTGTGCATGGTAGTTATGTCAGGTATGGGAATAATAGTTTCATTTTTCTTTTCAGTATGATGCTGTTCCAATCCAGTCAAGCGTGGTGTTATGCTCCTGTTCATCCCCATCAATGGTGAGGAACCAAGCAGATTCCAGCACTCCATCTGTCATTTCCACTTGTGGCAGCAGACAGGGATCTAACATGGAGGGCACAGCACCTGAATCAAGATCTAATTCAAACTCCTTGCAGCAAAATACAGGACAGCAGCCTCCACAGCCTCGAAAGAAACGACCCGATGACTTCAAATTTGGGAAAATTCTGGGTGAAGGATCTTTTTCAACGGTAACTTTACTTTTTATAAGAAGTGCCAGATATCTTAGATAAACTTGAAAATTCGTTGTGTAAGATTGATGAGATTGAAATGTGGAGAGAACAGCTTGAAGAGTAAATGAATAGAATATAGTGGATTTAAGCTTAGCTATTAAAATTAAGTGTCGCCCTAAATATGGGTGGTGATGTTTTTTTTTAAGCTCCTTTTAAATTGATCAGAAGTTCCGTTGTATCCTAATGACTTGATGCTTGGATGTTCAGTCAGCATTGCTTTCTAATGTAAGTATGATAGCCATAATAGCCTGTGTGAAAGTTTGATATAAAGGATTGGAACTGGTCTAGGAGCTAGTGGTAAGAACTGTGCAATGTCCTGTCTATGGCAGGAGGTACTTCCAGATGCTTTCGAAAGAAAGAACAGTGATACTTCTCCAGTATTCTTTCTCAGCCTCTAGTGTCGTGGTCCTGGAGGACTTAGTGAGTCACAGTCAGTATATTTGTGTTCAGTAGCCTTAAATGGTTTATTTCTCACATCCGCGGCATTGCACAAAAATGAATTACTTAAGTGTTACCTTAATGAATCCATGGATCAATTAATACTTTAATTTGATGGTTCGGTAGTTTCCCAGTTGTAAGAATAATATTTCTGTATCTTTTCCATATGATATTTTTTGTATACAATTTTTGATGGTAGGTCTCTAAATGTTGGGGTTTTCAGGTTCTTCCAATACAGCCTACTGCAGTGTTTAGGATGCAGGCCTCTAGTACTCATCAAGAGTAATTTGGACTTAAACACATAGTTTACATAACTTGCAGGTTTCCCTAAAGAATCCAAGAGAGTTGTTGTGGCTTGGGTATACCAGAACACTTTCCTTCAGTAATACACTTTTCCTTTCTGCTTTTGGTCTCTGAAAGTTAATGCCATGTTCCATGTAGGTAGAGAAATTCATAGGGCTCAGCCCAGACTCTGAATAAACTTTTGTTCCAGTGTTGTGCTACCTGTCTCCCTGGACGGCAGCACAACCCTCTGATGTATCAACTTCAGAGCATTTGATCTGTGGAGCATGTATCTTTATGCTGTTATCAAAACATCTTGTTAAAAAGCACATTATTCGTTCTTATTAAACATGGGTGTAGACTCAGAGATCTGACTACTCCCCAAGCTCCTCACCAATGTTCTAAATGAAAAGCGTTTATCTCAAAAAGCAGGGGCCTTCATATTACCGTATATCCAAGGACATCTTCAGATTAAAAAAATATTTTATTCAAGGTCATAATGAATATATTCCATTTTCTTGGACTTCTGTTAAGCTACCACAAACTCTCACCTAGCGTCAATGCTGCATTTAAAATTCAACAGAGATGCGCGTGATGTGGCTTCAGTGTTTTTCTTCAGAGCACTCTCCAATTTAGTGGGACCTTCTTCTCCAGCTGCAACTTCTTGGACCCATGCTTGATATAAACAAACATATACAGATGCAGGGCCTTCTACTTGTTGTTCTGCTCTTTTAAACTAATGAGAATCGACTTGCTTTGTAGACAGCTTCAAGCTGCTTTCAGAATAATATCTGTTATGTGGTGGAAGAATTAAAATTCTCATGATTGAGGAGGAAGAATTAAAATTCTCATGATTGAGGAGGCATGTTGTGTTGCTCACCTCCTTCTATATAGTGGATACATATATATTCCACCTTGGTTTTGTCTCCACCTCTAAATGAGGCATTTCTTAAAAACATGAGCTCTAAGGAAGTATGATTGTCTGACCAAAACCAGGTCTTAAATGCAGATTTGGTCTCTGGCAGCCTGAATTATTTGTTCAAGTTTATAATGAGGCTTGGTCATGATGTATGCCAGGTATATGGGCAGTTATTTCTGCTTTGTAGCCTCTGAGGGTTCCCTGCTCTACCTATCTCCCCTTCCTTCGATTTGGGATGTTTAACTACATTTCTTGCCTTGCTGTTGTCTGAATTTACAACTTACGCATTTACATGTTCTGTGAATGCTTTTGTTTTTCTGCTAATTGTATGTCCTTTTTTTTAAGATATCCAGCTAATGTCTAATTTCTTTCTGTAGTATTTACGTTCCTTATTGATATTACTTCTTCCCATAGAGTGGATAAGATTCAGGCCCCTGATAACAGAGACGTTGTGTTAATATGTACCTCTGAGTTTTTTCTTTTTCCTTTTTCTTTTTTTGTTTTTTTTTGTGCATGTCTGCTGAGGTTTTCTGGATTATTAGTTAGGAGGAAATTAAGATATATGGTATGCTCAGATTTGTTTGATGAGGAAGGAACTTGAGGGTACCAAAGTACTCTTGCTATCAGGTAAGTGCTTGGTCGTGTGTACTTAGAATGCAGCTGTTCAATATCAATGTAAGTATGTGGGTAATACCTGGGAAATACAATAGTAAAAAACTGAATACAGTGCAGGACTGGAAGAGAGTTCATAGCTTAATTTGCCAAGATACATTTTCATCTGTGTCAGCCGATCCCTTCCGCCATCTGAGTATGGTCTCTGTGTATGTGGGGTTTTATTTAATAACTGCTTTTTAAAGTGACCTGCTTTCAGAAGCTTTCATGGTAGATATGGTTGATGAAACCTAGCTACAAAAATTAGAAAAGTTAATAACATTCTCATTTGACTGCACGTCTTACCTAGTGTTATGTGTGTACACAGAAGGATCTCCAAAATTCCTTACGCGGAGATGCAGATTGTAACAGACTGGTTGTTTCTAATGTTTCTAATGGAAATTTTTGTTGATCAAGTACTGTAAACTTCAATGTGTTTGTAGGAGATGAACTTTTAAAGAAAATTAAGGGTGCCTATTTCTGCTGAACTGAGGTCAATTTTCTAGTACTGAAGAGGGCAGCTGCATGCACTTCTTTCATCTGAAAAAAATGCCTTATTTAGATTTCCGAAATACCTAACATTTAGCATCAGGTGTGTGTAGTAATATTTTGGAGTACTCTGTTATAACTGATTTTGCAAGGGGTTAGAATATAATGAGGAGTGGATTAGAAGGAAGCCTGGTGCAGTGATTACAAGTAAATAGTATAAAGTTGAGATTTTAGTGAGGTGTTGAGATGGATATAAACTTACAATGAGAAAAATGGAAAACTGTAGTCATCTATTGTTACAAGGTTATTGCTTACATTCATGCAAGAGGACTTTTCAGGTTGTCTCTAAAGTTGCCTTTTATAAAGTTCTTTCTTGAAAATGAGCCTTGTGTTCCTCCAAAAGCTTTTCTCTTTAAAAATGTAAACCTGCTTGCCTGAAATTTCATCCCTTGCTTCGACTAATTGGAAATCTTCTGTTCCTTTTATTTAAATCTTTTTCTTAACAAATTGTAAATAGGTGATAGTCCTGTCTCACTTTTTACTTTTGCTCACTCAGATAAAATTTATCTTTCAGTCTTTGCCATATATGTTAAGTACTGTGACAATTATTTTTATGAGTATTCCTCAGCGTACTTGTTGGTTTTTGTTCCCCCCTTTAAAAAGATTTGGCAATTTACTTTGACTTACATCACCGTCTTCAGAATTCTTCTGGAAAATTAATAAAGTGAATCGATATTCATACTCTTATATGTGTAAGTCTTTTGGCAAAACAGGCATTGGTCTGCTGAACTGAATTTCTGCAGAAGTCTTGCTGAAGCCAGCATAATATGAACACGTGCTTAAATATTTTGCTGTGTTCCAAATACCTACTGGAAGATCAGTATTAGTGTGTGTGTTTAGTGGCCAGTTACAATATGTTTTCTTTCCTCTGGCAACAGGTTGTCTTGGCTCGAGAATTGGCAAGTTCTAGAGAATATGCCAGTAAGTATTGACTCCTTTGAAAGTTCAGAAATGAACTTTTTGAAAGTACAGTATCAGTGTAGTCCAGTTACAAAACACCTGTTGAAGAAAGAGAATTAGTGGTTTCATGCTAATTATATGTAGCCAAAGAACTCCAAAACAAGGTGGACTTCATTTAATTGTACCTCTTGCATTTTTACTCTGTCTTTTTTCATTAAGTTAAAATTCTAGAAAAACGTCATATCATAAAAGAAAACAAGGTACCATATGTGACACGAGAGAGAGATGTAATGTCCCGTCTGGATCACCCTTTTTTTGTGAAACTCTACTTCACCTTTCAGGATGATGAAAAGCTATGTATCCTTTGCATATTAAAACTTGCTGTAACACTTTCTTAAGAGTAACAATGCCCAGTTTTGGTTCCTTGGAAAAATGGTCTAACAGAAATGATGCAGATAACGTGAGGTATTTAAAATATCGTAATGTATGTGATGCAATTTTTACAGTCATGCTTTTAACAGAAATTAAGTAGATCGAATGAGTGGGTCCTCTCAAAGACAAGAGTACGTGTCTTGTGGGACAGGGGGGAGCAATTAAACAAATTGTCCATGCGGTAAATGTTGAAGGGTCCAAGTTTAAAATAATTCAAAAATTCTAAATTAGGGGGATGTATGAGAAGTGTTTTAGAAGTGTTTTATTCCTGATGTATGTGTCTGTGCATGTATATATATCTGTAGTAAAACACCATAATTCCTGCATTTAAAATAGGGGTAGCCAGCTGTATTTCCTACTATTTTCATTTCTACAATTAGACCTGTTATTAAAATTTTTCTTATGTAAAGGTGAAGATGCTTATAGAATAATCTAAATCCTCTGTTTGGGCTACTGTTTCCCAAGCTCTTTCTATCAGTAATTGCAAAGTGCAGTTTTATCCTGGAAGCTCATTGGTTGGCAGTTGGCTTTTTTTTTTTTTTTAAAACCTTGCAAAGAAAATTATGTGAACTTCCTCCTAAACCTCCTGCTTGGAATTGTCTGTGCCAAGGGTAAAGGTATAGATCAGTCTATTTCTGGGGTCAGTAAGTAGTTTCCTGGTTTTCCCAGAGGCTGCTAGTAGTGCTGGCAAGCCCTATATACCATACAGTATGAGCTCACAGGGCCTCTTGCAGTGTAAACACTTGCTCTGGTACTTTCCAGGTGATGGGACAATTTTTAACTTTGATCAGTTATTATTGTAAATAACTCTCTTTGAGGGCAATTATGTATGTAATTTAAATTAATTATTCAGGTCACTCTCTGGAAAAACTACAGAGTTAACCCTTTATGGAGTTTTCGCTATGCTAAGAAATTTGGACCCATGTCCTAGGTTGTTAATACATTTAAGTAATTATTTCGGGTTGCTACTTGTAAAGTTTCAAATTAACCAACTTCTTCCCTGTTGTTCATGTATTTTTGGTAGTATTCTTGTCTTTGGAATAAGATGTGGGGATTTTTGTTTTAGAGTGGCTTAGAGATAAACCTTAACTAAGTTACAATCAGATTTTGGGCTTAGCTATGCCAAAAACGGAGAGCTGCTAAAGTATATACGCAAAATTGGCTCATTTGATGAGACCTGTACAAGGTTTTATACTGCTGAAATTGTATCAGCCCTGGAGTATTTGCATGGGAAAGGAATAATTCACAGGTAATACAAAGTTGAGACAGACATGCAGTTGATCATGCACGAGGTGTTTTTTTTCCTAGAAGTGTTCTTTGTGAAGTTAAAAGCAAACGTGGATTTTGTGGAAAGCTAAAGGGCACAAATTGCATTTGATCAGCACTAGTACAGTTAACATCAGTAGCTAAACACAGCAAACTTGAGGAGGAGAGCCAATTGCTGTTATACCAACTGTTGGAGCAGGAAAAAGTAAGAAAACCCTCTGGCCTAGAATGAACATTACCACAAGCTTGTCTTTCAAGCTTCATCGGTTGGACTAAAACCAGAAACTGACTTTTTGTTTAACTACAGTTTTTTTCCTGTGCTGTTGTGTAGCAAAAGTAACTAGAATTCTTTTTGTATGTGACTTAATGTGTACTATACAATCAAGTAAAATTAATCTATATCAGTTTTCACTGAGTGAACAATTTCCACAAAGCTGCACAATAATTAGGTAAGTGGTGAAATTAGCAAAGTTTTGACTAGTACTTTCGGAGTTGTTTTTGATGTGATATATTGTTTGAATAATCATGTTTTGTCATTCATGTTTATTAAATAAAGCTTTAAGTGCTAGACATCTGAGCTGCAGAACTTCTTTTTGGGTAAGAAATCTATTGTGTCTGTAGGTTACCAAGCAATTGTCATGGGACACTAGATGCTAGTTGGCAAAAAGCTGACTGATAGCATTATTTCTTTCAGTTATGAAAAAAACATTTTTTTCCCTTTAAATACAAGTTTTTGTGAAATAATTTGAAATAATATCTAAGGGGGATGGATGTGGAGAGTACTGAAAGCGTGAGATTTTCTACAGGGGTAGGGGGGGAAGTTCAAGAACTCCCAGGTTCACATTGATTTTACAGTCCATGTGTTTAGACTGAGAAAATGCTTATAAAATGAATGTAGCATGATTGTCAGTGTTACTAAGCCTATATTGGAAGCCTTATATTGTAGAAGAGCTGCTTTATACTTGTCTTTATATGAAGGACCCTATGAGGAGCTCAGAAGAAAATAGTGAAATTGTGCAATTAGAGAACTTAGTATGAAGTTTATGAGGCCACAGCTCTAGCAGTGCCTGAAAGCTCTTGGGATTTTCTGCTGCCTGAAGAAATAGGACATGAGATAGAACCACTTTAAGATGTCAGACTACCCTGGAAAATTTATTACAGATATCTCTCAATGTATCTAGATGTATAGCTATAGATCCATAATACAGTATTAATGTAGATATACGGTATATTATATAAATAGTATATGTAAGTGTGTATAGAGTACAATATATCTACATACATATGTATCTTTAAAAAGCCCTACACAGAACTGTTAAAAGGGTCCATTCCATTCATGTACTTTCTACTTCTCTCTTAGGACAGGCACAGGAAACTCAACAGGATTTTTATGGCCTGTGTGTCATAATTACTTCATTCCAGTTGCTCTTTGTGCTAGTTTCCAGACTTTAAACTGTACAACTCATGCTTTTCCATAGTAGGGGGCTTTAATCTGAAGAAAATAGTGCCACACAGTGATTGACGGAAACAGCTTTCAGTTTTTACTGGTTTTTTCTTACCAGTCAAAAAAAACAACTCCCATGCTCCTAGATTTCTTTATGAGCATTCAAAGATACTCCTTAGGAGGGAAGTATGTAATTTCTTTTTGGATTTGGTGCAAAGAAATATCATATCAGTGTAACTGAGTGCTCTTAAGTTGTTTCTAATGCACCTCTTGACATCTAACTCTGTATTGCTATCTGTTGTGTTTGTGATACTGTGAAGTCTGGTTTTATTCAGAATCAGAGGCGGTGTCTATGCAAATAGTAGGCATGCATTTGAAATACAAATTATGCATGGAGGTGATCTATGGTTCTTACCTGGTCAGGACATTTAGCTGGGGCTGGGTTTGCCAGTGTTTGACTAACTGAGTTCTGCAGTGAGGAAACAGACCTAAAAGATCTTAATGCCATGTCAGTCTGTCAGATGTCACTTAAATTAAGGCCTTGGAGTGAAGGGGCTTGGGTTTTTGTGTGTGTTTTTGTGAGGTGAGGTTTTTGTTGGGATTTGTTTGGGGTTTTTGTTTGTCTCTTTGGGTTTTTTTTAATTTTTGAACATGTGACATGCACAGTAGTGTAGTTTTGCGATGATTATTTACTTGATGTTTTAAAAAAAAAGTTAAGTAATGGATTTATCAAAATTTGTTAGTGTGCAGGTTGACAGCTACAAGTTAGAGAAGTTGTAACAATGTTTATAGAATGTCTGCATCATTTATTATAGCATTACGTACCTAAGTCACTAGACAGTTTTGCAACTTTAATTTGTATGCTATTTGAATATAAAAATATGTCTTTTCCAGGGACCTTAAGCCAGAGAACATCTTATTAAATGAAGATATGCACATTCAAATAACAGACTTTGGAACAGCAAAAGTATTATCTGCAGATAGCAGACAAGGTTTGCCATTATTCATTATGTGACACCAGTAATTACAGCAAGTGATCCTTTGAAAATGTACAAATGTTGTACTTGCCAAATTGTAACCTTCAAATATCGTTACCTCACCTAAATCACTAAAGGATCTTGAAACAGTTTTGAGTGTTGCTACTTAGATTATGTCAGAGGAGGTAGTATTTGGTGTAGTGGTATAACAGCTAGATTACCAAATATAGTGGGAAGTTTAACTACTTCAGGTTACTTAGTTTTCATTTGCAAGACAAGAATACAAACAAATAGGTACTGTGGCTAACCTGATACAGTAAGTTTTATTCTGCTTATATGTTTAACTCCAGTGGCTGTCAGAATTGCATAAATGTGAAGGTTCTAGAATTAATGTGTCTTTAGTTGTAACTAATAGTCTGTAAATAGATGCTGCAGACAATGCCTGAAAAAAGCACTAGGCCGAACTGAATTCAACAGACTTTTTTTTTCTTGACCGTGGCAAGCTTGTGTTGGTAGATTTTATAACTAAGTAATACCTAAATGCCTAGCTTCTTGAACCAAATAGGTATCACTGAGATTGATTTGTTTCTTCCAAGTAGGTTTTGTGGATAGGTAGAGAAATTAAATTCTCATGGGTTCTTTGTAGCATTATGTAACTTGCAACGGATTGCCTTTTGGTTTTTTTTTTAACTGGGTGGGGACAGGGGAGGAAGGGGAGTATGTGTTTTCTTATTTCTTTCTATTTCCCTAACAGCACGGGCAAACTCGTTTGTAGGGACAGCACAGTATGTTTCTCCAGAACTGCTGACAGAGAAATCTGCCTGTAAAAGGTGAGAACTCTATATTCCAGAACTTTACTGACTCTGTCAGGAAACTGTCAAATGGGGAGGAGTGGATCAAGCAAGCAAGCAAGCTTAGTATTTTGAAGAAACAAGATGCTTGAGTATAAAGGTTTTTTAAGACAGTTTGAAAATTTTTTTCGTATCAAGTATTGCTTCTTGCCTGAGGGTTGGTTTCCTCCGTTCATCTACTTTTTGGAGTTCTACAAACAGGATTAGGTGTTGTTGGAAAAGGAGATGTGTAAGGTGAAGTTGGATTTCTTACCCATAAATAGATCAGAAAAATTTTTTTCTGTTATCCAAATAATATAATTATTTTGATTCCGTTTTATGTAAGATTGCTCAAATAAGGTATTTCCTGCTGTAGTAACAACAGAATGTCACATGCTCTTCAGTTAGGGAGAAGGCTGCAGCTTTCTTTGACTTATATTTAGATCAACATGCAGTTATCTTTCCAAAGCTGTACTTGGGATTTGCAGCATTTTAAAGCTCATCTCTGTGCCTAGTATGAGTGATGCCCTTAAGAAATTTCTTAACTCATGAAAATTGCTTGTTGATGGTAACCTACTGAATGTGTGTATCTATTTTATTGCAATGATGGAAGAGTAAGCTAGTAGCTGACAAATCACAGGTACAAGAGATCATGTATATGAATAGGTGTGGTAATTTGTGCTAGCATTTTTTGAAGTGATAGAAATACCATCAGACTTTTCACATCTTTTAGTGAAGAGCTTTTGACTGTTTTGGCTAATGGAAAGACTTAATCAGAATATCATCTCCTTTTAGAGGTTGCATAATGCTTCACCTGTACAGGAAACTCTTAATTTGAGTAGTTTTAAGTCTTTGTTAGTATTTTAGTCTTCCATGAGGATTTTGAAGCTTTAATCAAATCTGTGGATAGCTTACCTTGAGGTAAAATAAGTTGAAAGTGCTCTTTCAGGCCAGCACTCTAAAACTTAACTTTCCTTTACCCACCAGACTAAAACTTAATTTCCCTGATGTACCATTATAGCCTGTCTTTTTGTTTGCGTCTTAAGAAAAGCTTTAAGTGAAAAAGGTAAAAAGCTGTATGGTAATTTTTTTTTTTTTACCAAATATTTAGAGGAAAGTATTTTAATTCTGAAGGGGCATATATTGAATTAAGTTGGATGCATCTTTGAATCGTCATGTGGATAATCAGTATTCTTTTCAGAGTCATTACATACCCATTATTTTGGCTGAGAATTCAGCTGTCTTCCACTTGTGCTTGTAGTCAGTTATTGTGGCACTGTTACTCTACAGTTTCTTCTTGAAAGTTGTGTTGCTAGCCTACTCTTCTGTCAAGGGCTGAAGTGAAAATAGTATGGAAATTATAGAAAGCAGGTTTGTCCACTGGGTTCACACTATGTTCTAAGTAGCAGAAGGTTAAGAATTTTTCTTTTTAAATTACATTGTAAAGACTTCTTTTACAAAAAGATGCTATGGTTTTTTTCCTCTTTGTTTTGAAGCTCTGACCTCTGGGCTCTGGGCTGCATAATATATCAACTTGTAGCTGGATTGCCTCCGTTTAGAGCTGGGTAAGAGATTTGAGCTAATTATTTACATATGGATCATAAATATATTGTCTCTGATTTGATTTTTACCTTACTACCAGTTCTGAAGTATTTTCATGATGCAGAGTTGGTGTTAATGTCATGCCTGCTTTTATTTGTCCTTTTTGATGTCATGAAGTTGCTTTGACAGCTGTAACTAGAGTTCCTGAGAGGTTCCTTAAGCTATCCTAGAATTTCACATGTAATTTGTGCATGTAACTATGTAACTATATGTTTATAAGGCATAGCCTCATCTCTCTTTGTTGAGTCATTTGTGCTTTCCTTGTTACTGCTCAAGTGTCTGGTGCTTACAGGATTATAGTACCCCTTCACCCTAGGAAGATTTATGGGAATGTAACTTAAATTGTAGATTTCTTGGTTAATATTTGTCTGGGTTATCCAAGTTAAGGTGAAAGAACCATGGAGAAGTAATAACAAGAGTTAATTTTTTTTTTTCTTCTGCAGAAATGAATATCTTATATTCCAGAAGATAATAAAGTTGGAATACGACTTCCCAGAAAAATTTTTTCCCAAGGCAAAAGACCTTGTGGAAAAGCTTTTGGTAAATATTTGCGCTTTTCTTCTTGAATGTAGTAAGGCTTGTGTTGGCAGATTTTAGAACTGACCAAGTACCTAAATGCCTAACTTCTTGAGCCAAAAGGTAGTATCACTGAAATTGATTTGTCATTAAATGGTGTGATGACAGTGGAAAAATTCAGCTTATGTAGTTCTCTTTTCTGAAAGTTTCTATGCACTCTTGCAAATCTTATAATATGAACATCTGTGAGCATTGTTGACTGTGTAGGGGAGTGTCTTGAAAATCAACATCTGTTATTAAACAGCACTTTGATTTTTTTTTAGAATCTGAGTTCTAAAGTATGGACAAGGAATGTCTTTCTATGAAATGGAAGCAAACAATTCTAGATACTGTGCATTACAAACAGAAATTAAGATTCAAATACTTAGGCTTACACAGTTCTCAGATTAATTGGTTTTCAGTTGTATAATGGATCATTTAGTTGAAAACAGCATTCTATACATCACAAGCAGATATATTCATTACAATATAAATCCAGTTGCTTTGCATTTTAGCATGCAGTTACCTTGCACTTAACATGTCTCAATAGTATCAGCCTAAGAATTACTGTGCCTGTGAAGGTTTGACAAGTAGGAAGAAAAAGTAGTTCTGTACCATCAGTGAGATTATAGCCACTCAAGTGAATATGCAGAGAACATTTTAGGTGTTACAAGCTTTTTTAAGTTCAATAGTCTATCTTATTAGCAGGGGATAAGGAGGAAGCACTTACCTTTGTGGATGATGATAAATACAGCCTAAAAGGCCTAGCACTGTGTTCCTGTGTCCAAGGCCAGCTTTGTGGCCAAGCCAGGTCTCTTGAACGGTGAAGTCCAGATTGTGTTAGCCTGGTTGTATCCCGAGAACTGTCATTTTAAGGTGCTTGAGAGGTTGATGTTTGACACCAACTAGTTTCCACAGCTTCTTGCATCACTAGAATGTGATGATGGACTAAACTTTTAAATGAGGCGTGCTTCATCAGGCCTTCTCTGTATGTTTGCTTCAGTCTTTGTGAAGAAGCAAAGCCAAAAAATTGTGTGGACCTAAAGAAATGCTCCTGTCCTTAGATCTGTGAGCTGATCTAATACAAAATGTTGTTGACAAGACATACTGATAAATAACATCTTTTATTATAAACAACCTCCTTATATTATAAATATGTATGCTTAGGGCAGTGGGACAAACTGGTCTTACGTTTTCACATGGTGCTGTGCAAATGTGAATAATGCTTGCCCTTAGTCATTATTTTGTGCAGCTTAACTTAATTTTAATTTGCTTAGGTTCTAGATGCTACCAACAGATTAGGTTGTGAAGAAATGGGAGGATATGGACCTCTTAAGGCTCACCCCTTCTTCGAATCCATTGTGTGGGAGAACCTGCATCTTCAGACACCCCCTAAGCTTACAGCATATTTACCTGCTATGTCAGAGGATGATGAAGACTGTTATGGAAATGTATGTTTATCTACTACTATATTCAGCTCTGATGCTGCCTGAGACTTCTATTATAGCAGAATTATTGAATATTATTATAAAGAAATAATATAAATATTAATATAAATATTTTTACTGAAACTACAGATTGGTTATATTTTAATGAAGACTTTAATTATTAAGAGTCTAATAAAAATTGCTGGTTAAGTTTTTACTTAAATCAGCATTTGTTTTGTGATAAACCGAGTGTTTTGAAAAAACAAGGCTGGCTTGCTTTTGATCAGTCATACTTTCTTACATAAATGCCTGCTGATCTATAGGGAATAGGCTGGGGTTTTGCCCAAAAGCAAAATAAACAAAAGCATGCGTAAATGAAAAGCCACAGTTTAGTGCAAAATACGCTTTTTAATAAAAGACATTTAATTACTTCATTTTCTTTCCTCCTTTAGTATGACAATCTCCTGAGTCAGTTCGGTTGCATGCAAGTTTCTAGTTCTGCCTCTTCCCATTCACTGTCTGCTGCAGAGACAAGTACACCACAGACATCAGGAGGAAATATTGAACAGTATATTCATGATCTTGACAACAATTCCTTTGAGCTGGATTTACAATTTTCTGAAGATGAAAAGAGGTTACTTCTGGCAAAACAAGCTGGTGGAAATCCTTGGTAGGATCTTCGAATGTAGCTAACTAACTTGCACAGCAATAAAGAATCCTGAAAAATAAGTGATTTTGATTCAAATTAATATTTGTCAACAGTAGTATTTTCAAGTAAACAATTAGCAACTAGATTTTTCTTGGCTTCTATTTTTAAAGCAATAGCAGTAAAACCCTAATACTATATTTCTAAAATTTACAAGGTCTAGAAGATGATGAGGAGTGTGTTTATAAGATAGGCAGAATGACGCTATCCAGTGCTGAAGAGTCTTCGCTCTACAGTCCTAGAACTAGAAAAGGTTCCTCCTTTTTTACAGATGCCATAAGTTGTTGGAATTTTTTTGCATGGTAATATTCTGTGGATATCTAACCAAAATACCTCCAGACTATGTAACAGCATTTCTTTTCACTCTTTAGAGAAGTCTCTCATGTGTGAATTGTTGTTGTTGTTCGTTGGGGCTGGGGAGGGGGCTGATGTGTTTAGGTGATTTTTTTTTTGATTGGTTGGATTGTTTGGGGTTTTTTGTTTGGTTGGTTGTTTGTTTTGTTTTGTTGTTGGTTTTTTTTGGTTGGTTGGTTGGTTTGGTTTTGTTTTGGTTTTGTTTGGTTGGTTTTTTTACCCTGTCAAATTTTAGAAAAATTTGGTCTCTGGTCTGGGCTGAGGAAGAGTCCAAAACTCATGTACTAAAGTTGTTCAGGACTCTTGTGGAAAAGGACATGCTAGGGAGTGACATGAAGAACTGCTTGGTAATAATAGCTGTTTCTGTGTAAGATTTACTTCTGGAGTAATAGATATTTTTCTTTTTCTAAGGCATCAGTTTGTAGAGAATAACTTAATCCTAAAAATGGGTCCAGTGGACAAGAGAAAGGTAAGGGCTTTTCTTAATTTCCTGTAACAAGATTCAGCTGTCAATTTTTTGCAGTTGCAGCGTAGATAGGCAGCCTGTTTTAAAGCTTCCTTGTTTAAACAATTTGGCACTTATAAACAAGTTATTATTAAAAATTCATGTTTGCTTGTGAATAGATTTGTTTTTTTCTTGATTTAGTGATGTGCTCTTGATTTCTTGGAAAAGTGTAAAGTAAATCTGCTATTGATGCTTTCATTTTGAGATTGTAGCAAATGAGTGTTTGCTCCCCTCCTCCTCCCAATCTGATATAGTCCACTAAACACTCTTTCTTGATGCATGTCTGAATGTGGTTTGAACCAAAAATACCAAAAAATGAAATACAAGGCCATGTTGTTCTCAACTGTGGTGTTTTTTCTGGATCTGACTTTGTGCCTTTATCCTGAAAGAGGCAGAGGTGGCGTTAGAACAGCTTTAAGTGTTAACTTTAGAAGTGTAGCAATGAGCAAGGATAGTCTGCATCAACTTTACAGGAAAGAAGGTTCTCTTTTATCCAAGTTACTACCTGCTGCTTCTTTTCTACAAAATCAAGACTATTGATTTCCTTGAGAAATAGATTTTGCTTCACTCTGTACAGCTAGGTGTTT
Source organism: Rhagologus leucostigma (assembly GCA_013397725.1). NCBI lineage: Eukaryota > Metazoa > Chordata > Aves > Passeriformes > Rhagologus > Rhagologus leucostigma. The sequence continues at coordinate 77,570 of VZTD01002079.1, read as the reverse complement.
TATATTTTACTAGACCTTGAAGATACTTTCCTAAAATAGTACTTGTGCTTTGCCATGTAGCAGAAATGCACTGCAACACCCTAAAAAAGGAGTGAGGTCAAATAGGTAAAGTAAAATTAAAGACACCCCCCCCCC
>VZTD01002079.1:683-77400 GCA_013397725.1 Rhagologus leucostigma | reverse complement strand
CCCCCCCAAACTCAAATGTACCGTCCTGTCACTGAGCTGGTTTTATCCTGCCTGTCTTGGTCAGTTCACAAATCTGTAAATTTACATTTTTAATTCCTTCATGGGTTTTTTTTTTGCATTGCTGCTTCTACTTTTCTTGTTAGGGGTTGTTTGCACGTCGGCGCCAATTGCTGCTCACGGAAGGGCCCCACCTGTATTATGTGGATCCTGTCAACAAAGTTCTAAAAGGAGAAATTCCATGGTCTTTAGAGTTGCGTCCAGAAGCCAAGAATTTTAAGACATTTTTTGTTCACACGGTAAGTTTCTTTTTTGAATTTCTTTGTAAATTGCTCTAAGGTCCTTGGGCAATTTCTGTAAGTTGTTATCAAAAAGATTTTTCTGGAGAAAGTATAATTGCTTAGATACAAAATTTCATAGTCTTAATTTAATATAAAACTAAACAAAAACCTAAACAAGTCAACCAACCAAAAAAAGCACAAAATCCTCACCCCCCAACAAAATCAAACAATACTGAAACAAAAATCACACAAAAACTCACTCTGACATACACATTTATCACAGAAATGCAACTGTATTTTTATTTTTAGTGTTTAAATAAACTATGAGTGGATTTTGGGATTTGAAGGGTGTTCTTAAGGGCTTCTAAAATTTAGCCCTCTTTGTTTGTAGTGAATCATGAGAGGTGTGTTGATAATATATTGTCAGTTGACTGCTTGAAAATATTCAGGTGCCAGATGTATGGTTAATCAGTAATATATAATGTTAAATAGCTGTAATTGAGTTTAACTTTCAGAAAGTTAATGAACTAATTCTGAATAATTATTTTATTGGTAGGTGCAGAATTACTGCTGCTTTTTGGTTAAACTGTGTTTGGAGTAATCATTAAAATGTTGTTCACTTATAGCCAAACAGGACATATTACCTGATGGACCCAAGTGGGAATGCTCATAAATGGTGCAAAAAGATACATGAAGTTTGGCGGCACAGATACCACCAGAATGCTGCAAAATAGTAAAGCTCATCCAAAATTGCCCTGTTTCCCTACTTGCTGCTAGAACTCCGTGTGCAGCCGATCAGAGGAATCTTTTCAACCCACCTATTACCATCTCAAGGGGAAGCATACGCCTGAAATGTTGGGGTTTTTTTGTGGGTTTTTTTTGGGGTTTTTTTGTTTTGTTTGTTTGTTTTGGGTTTGGGGTTTTTTGGGGGTTTTTTTCTGGGATTTTTTTGGTTTTTTTTAGAAGGAAAAAAAATAAGAAGAAAAGCAAAAACCTAATGGAATTCAGGGTTGCTTTGCTCGCTCTTTGTGCTTCTGTTGAGGCTTCCACATGCATATCATTGCAGTGAAGATCTTGCTTTTGTGCACTTCAGTTCAGTTTCTGCTGCAGACTAGTGGATAGACCTTGCATTACCAGCTTCACTTAAGATGAGTTAAAACCAATCCACACGCACACACGCCGAATCATGTACCAGCCTTGCATTGTATGGGGCTGGAGTTTTCTGTGACTCTCAGATTATCATTAAACTGTGTTTCATCAGGGAGCTTTTATATGCCTCTAAGTACCACCTCTTTGTTTTCTCTTCCTTTCCTCACAGTCCCCCAGCTTATTGATATATGGCATTTGTAGCCAGGTCAGTTGCACCCTTGTGTAATTCCTAATATAGTTCTGGTTGCAGGATTTGTGTGGTACTTTAGTAATTATGTGAATGAATCAAATGTATTTGTCTGGCAGACAGGCTCCAACGATAAAAGTTTTGAGAAGAGTAAAATGCTGAACATAGCGCTGAAATTTCTAAAATTGAAATGTTGGCTTCTGAAGCATTTTAAATATTAAGTTTAAATTCTAATGTAAGTCATATGTGTGTTTAATCAAGGGACGATAAACTTACCAGCATGCTTTTAACTAATGCTAACTAAAAGAGAAACTAGTTAGTATGAGGGAGAAAAGGCTGCTATTGAAATAGTAAGTAGTTTTTCACCTTTTCAGCAGATGAGGGCTAGAAGCTTTCTTTCCAGGGTGTGTATGTGTTGTGCATTTTAGTGGGGCCAACCTATTTATCTTAGTAGAGAAGGAAGTGTGAAAACTTTGTACAATTCATTACTTGACTTTTTTTTTGTCTCATTGTATAATGAGATGTCAGTTCTATTTTTGGTCCTTGGCCAAACATCCAGGAACTCTGGAAAAAATGTAAGCAGTTGAAATATAGATAATAAAGTAATCTGGTTAGAAAATCAAAGGCAAATATTGATGCAAAGGGGAAAATATATGGTACTTAAAGCATATCTATAAAATGAAAGTATTTTTCATATCGATCTCCTTTATCCTCTTCAAATTATGGCTATTTTTTGTGGTCAAACATTTCTGGTAGTGTTACAAAGACACAACTTCCCATGTGGTAAAAAAAACTTCCCCAGTGGTATTTTCAACGTGCCCATGTTCCTAAACCTTGCAGAGAGGAATGACTCAGGTCTGGACAAAGGCATTCCTTCCTTGTTTTAAAAGCAGTATAAACATCACACCTATTTATTCATTCACTACACAAACCATTACTTTGCGTTTTGAGTTGTCATACTATGATGTGCTTTTCCTTCCACCAAAGAAAGGTTTCTCTACAATGTTGAAAAGACTCATAGGCTACTGTTTTCTAGAAGCAGTATTTTTAAAACAATGGCTTATCAGATTTCTCAGAAAATACATGAATGTTGAATATTTTCTTGTACAGGGTGAAGGAGATTTATTATTCATCTCTTAAAAACTGGGTTATGTGGTTGAACTTGATGGCAGTTCAGCTTTTCCAGTCTTTAAAAGAGACAGTGCAGTTGCCTTTTCTTTTGGAGCCAACTGCGTTCTTGTAGTCTTCTGTATCCCACCACGTACGGAAACCTGAGAGAAGCAAATCCCTGGCTTACTGTGTCTGGTGTTAAGGGAGAGAAGGTGTCCTGTAAATGGCTGAGATGAGAAAGTCAGAAAAGTGTTCCCTTTGCATCATGAGAAATTTCATCACATACAAAGTACACTCTTTGTCACTCAAATTTGAATAGCACAGTGCACCTTTGGTCTGAGTCTGTAGTAAGCTATATGTGCCATTCTAACCAAGATGATATGTATTTTAAGTCTGTTACAGTGCTATCCATTTGTTCTCCAGCTGTCAAATTCCAGCCATGTGTTATGTCCACTGGAGGCAACCCTACCACTTCTGGATTTAGTCTCTGGTATAGAGATCTAGACAGACATATTCCCAACTTTATACAGGAGAGTTTGGCAGTGATGGAGGTTCACAGTGCTACTGCTGTTCAGTGTGACAGAACTTGGCCTTACATAAAAAGTCTGGCAAAATGACCTCCATTGGCTTGTTAACTAGGTAGAAATCTAGGTGTGCTTAAACAGGTTTTCTGCAATATTTAGATTTTTAGTCATTTTACCATAACAAGTTAATTGCTATGTTTTTTCACACCTTGAAAATCTTCTCTCGGTAGACTTCCATCCTGCCCACCAAAAGCTTTCAGCCAGCCAGATCTTAGTAGCAGTAAGCTGTCAAGAAGGTATCTGGAAGGCTGATGTCTGCATTCTAGAAGTCCCTTTTTTTAACTGACAATGCTGTTATTAGAAAACTGTGAGCATCTCTTACAGGCATCACTCCACTTAGAACTCCAGTATTCCTAATCCAGTCTTACTTAGCTACTGCTTTTTTGGGAAGGAACTAGAACTTCCCTGGGAGAGGTATTTCTATTTCTTGGACTATAGGTGGAATCTGTGGGTTTGAAAGGTGGCAGGAGTAGAGAGTGAGACGTCACAAAGCAGTCATGGATTTAAGTATATTTTACCAGTTTGTCTACTTAAATGTGTGTTGACAGGTGCTCCATGCTATGAAGGGCTGGTACCCATTTTAAATGCTTACACCTGATGTGGGGTAGATTCATATCTTTGTCCTGAAGATCACTCCTGTGGTTTATGGGAGTTCATGGAATGCAATGTGCAAAGGAGGTTCTTCAGAGTTGCATGTAAAACAGGTGATTTTTCTGCTTTTAATCCAAGGTTTTCAAAGCATAAAAAAAAATTGTTAGGTACTTGAAGACTCTTCCAAAGATTCCTCCTCACTGCAGACCTACTGAAAACCCAATCAGTTGATGCATTTCATCTCTTGCAATTTGAACAATTGCCAGTCATTTTGAAGAATCCGGTCAATAATGTCATTTTGCTTTGCTTGGTATTTGAAGTTCAGAAAGGTATTTATTCCATCTTTTTCTGTGATGTGGAGCTTAAGAAAGGATGAAGTACTACTGCCCAGTCACAAGAAGTTTAAGACTACTTTGATAAACTGAGAAATTAGTTTGTTACCATTTGCCTTAAAGTCGAGTTTTGTAAAGATTTTGTATTAAGGAAGTTACTTCAGATGTGACGTTGAGGCATTGTGAGCAAACTGATACTGCCTATTATGATTCCATTTGCTAAGCACTTAGATGCTGAAAAGATCAAACTATCAGACAGTACTGTGCTCTCCTTTTCTCTTTCTGGCATGATTTAATTGTGAAGTATCTGCTATTATATAAGTCTGGAAAGAATTGTGGATGGAAACAAATATGTGATGATTCTAATCAGTTTTCATAGTTCAAGATGCTTAATTTAATGTGCTTGATATAATTATATTTTGTGCTGGGAACTTTGAAGAATTATGAGAATTTCCCGCATGTACATTTTCTTTTGATTGATTTAGTAAAGTCAAGACAATGACTTCATTTGGTTTGTGGACAAAACATTTGATCTCAACACCTTGCTGAGGAGCGAACTTGTGTGTTAATAGCTGCCTAAAGATGTGGCCTCTGGATTCTGATCATTCTTTCTACTAGTGTAAATTGCACAAATAGGTGTGGTATTTATATCTGAAATTTTGCTGAATGCCTATAATAGTTCATGGAAATATTTTATTAATCAAATGGAAATGCTCCTGCAAAGCCTTATGGTGCAGATTGTCCATCAGTTGATCAAGTGAGCTTACGGACAAGTAGTTCTGTGACCCAAAATGGCATGTTTTCATTTACAACTGATAATTTCAGAATGTTTCCTCTTTTGTAGAAGAAATGACTGTTATGCAACAAACAGTTGGAGAGGTTCTTAACCACCTAATAGCCTGGTTTTAGAATAAATAGAATATACTGAGTTGGAAGGGACCCATCAGGGTCATCAAGTCCAACTCCTGGCCCTATGCAGGACTCCCCAGCAATCCCATCATGTGCCAGACACCTTCTTGAACTCAGGCTGGCTTGGTAGTGTGACCACTTCCTGGGGAGCCTGTAGCAGTGTTCAGCCACCCTCTGAGTGAAAAACCTTTTCCTGACACATAACCTAAATCTCCCGTGACTCAGCTTCATGCCATTTCCTCAAGTCCTGTCCCTGGTCAAGAGAGGTCTGTCTGTCAGCCGGGCCATGAATGTAGATGGTTGCCATTTGACAAAGCTTCCTATGGCCATGTACTAACTGATTTGATGTGGCAAATGTTCAAAATGGTGGCAGAACTTAAAATTACTGTATCTGACAAAAGAGAAAAAATAGGAACCAGGAACAATAATCAGTTTTGGTAGTTGTATGCTGTTTTCAGGTTGGTGGCAGTCAGTTACACGTGTAATATGCTCTACCTGGTTTGTAGCTGTAACTGTGATGTACAGAAAAAAGAAAAAAAAAAATGAAAAAACCCACCCCAAACAAACAAAACCCCTGACCCCCCTCAACAAACCACAAAACAATCTCCCCTCCTCCAACAACTCGTGAAAACAGAAGCAAATAATGCAATGATATAAGATACACACTTTTGTATTTTTATTCTTATAAGGTTATTTGCTGGCTCTTGTTGGCCTCTAGTTCAGTCTGTGTTATTTAAATTCTAATATATGAATTATTTGGATTGAATTCATGTTCGGGGCCATGGTGTTGTATGTATTGATGTACAGCCTTGAATGTGAATAATTATTGTAAACTATATTTTACACCTTTTTTTCTGGCTTTATTATATAAATTTTCTATTGGTCGATGATTTAATCATATCTCATAATTTAATGACTGTTTATTCTCCTCTCGACAGATCTCTGTGCTGTAGATGTGTAGTTAGTGACTGGATGACGGATTTCACTTATGCTTGGTAGTCTGTAATAAAGGCATGTAGGGTTCTGCGCGGCCTCCGCCTCTTCCTTCCGCCGTGGGGCAGGGGGCATACGAGACGGGCCCGTGGCCTCCGGCCCGGTGGCGACCTTGTCGCAGCCCTGTCACAGGCGTGACCGCTGCTCCCGGAGCCCCGGGCCGGAGCCGCTCAGGCGCCGGGCGAGAAGGGGGTAGGGCGCTGTTCCAGCCGACGCTTCCGGTGGGCGGTACGCCCGGGGCCCGGCAGCCGGGGCGGCCCCTTCCGGCGGTGGCGAGGATGGCGGCGGAGAACCACTGTGAGTTCCCGGTGCCCCCGGCTGGCGGCCTCGGCGCTGGCGGGCCCTGCCGTCGGTGTAGCTCGGCGCCGCTCCCCGGCGCGGGTCCTGGCAAGTGGGTCCGGCTGAACGTGGGGGGCACCTGCTTCCTGACCACTCGACAGACGCTCTGCAGGGACCCTAAGTCCTTCCTCTTCCGCCTCTGCCAGGCCGACCCCGACCTGGACTCGGACAAGGTGAGCGCGGGCCCCGCCGCGCCCGCTCCCCACTCCGGGCCCGCTCCCCTGTCCCCACTCCCCGCCCGCCGCGCTGAGGGTGCGCTGCGGCTGGTGCCCGGTCCCGCTGTGACGCCTGCCTAGGCGGCCGCCGGCGTGAAAAGAACGCGGGGCCCGGCGCCGCGGTGCGAGGCGGCAGGAACGACTCTGCTACCGCGGAGGGAGTCTTTCTGAAGAGTGTTGCTTAACGAGTGATGTCGTGCGAAGCAGTTGGGTTCTTGAATAACAAAACTGTTCATAAATACAGCAGAGAGCACAGTACTGTTTGTGCGCTTGTGTAATTTTTTAACGTTCTCTGACGGGGTTTAGTTTTAGCGTTTTAATGAAATATCTGCGTGCACTGCCATTGTGTTATTTCTGCACTGTCATTATTCTCTTGTTCAATTACAAGAACCAGAGCAAAGTACTTTTGATAATAATCTCTTACTTAGGCGTAGCATTCTGTCTTTTCAGCAATTCTTGCAGAAAAATGTTGCATATTCTGCATAGATTGCAAATGGTGGGTGACTGTTTTGGTATTCACTCTGACTCATTTTTAGTAGGGGAAAAAAATTATAAAGATTTTATTTTTGTTGTGGTATGTAGTAAAGGATATAAAGTATTTGTATATAGTGCTGGCTCTGAAAGATTTTGGAGCATCAAGGACAAAAAAACATTTTCCACTACAGTACAGTTAGGGAAAAGAGAGGAACAGCTTATAACCCTTGAATGTATAACCAACAGATTCAAAATAAGGAGTTGCTTATTATATGTAAATTTTGAAACTTTTTTTTGCAGTGAGGTTAGTAGTAAATGTCATCATTTTTTCAGGCATAACTTCCAGAAAGGATATTTGAACACTTAAGATAGAGAACAGAACTTAATGTTCCTGAGTTAGAGGAAAAAAAAGTGTGGTGGTGTGGGAATTATTTTGTTGTTGTCTTTGGTTTTGGTTGAGGTTTTTTTGGAGAGTTTAAACTAACCTATAAAAGTAAATTCAAAAATGTGGGTGGCTTGCTGATAGGTCAACTGTCTTTGTTTGGGAGACAGTAGGAAAGCATTCCTCTAAAGTTTCTTAATTAAAAGATAAAACACTGCCGTATGCCCTGGCAGGTGGGAGGGCCAGCTGTGTCCTGGGGAGCATCCCAGCCGGGCAAGGGAGTGCGTTGTCCCCCTCTGCTCTGTTCTAGGGTGTGGCCTCCCTTTGAGTCCTGTGGGCACTTTTGGGCACCACAGTATCAGAAGGATCTAAGGCTCTTAGAGAACATCTGAAGGAGGGACACAAAGATTCTGAAGGGGAAGCCATATGAGAAATAGCTGAGGTCACTTGGCTTCTTCAGCTGGCAGAGGCTGAGGGAAGGCTCATCGCTGTCTGCATCTTCCTCCTGAGGGGCAGTACCCATCTCTGCTCTGTGTGACCAGTGACAGGACCCAAGGCCACAGCATGGATTTGTGTCGGGGGAGGTTTATGTTGGATGTTAGGAAAAGGTTCTTTACACAGAGGTTGGTTGACCACTGTAACAGGCTTCCCAGGGAATGGTCGTGGCCCCAAGCCATGAGCTTGACAGAGCTCAGGCACATGGTGGGATTGTTGGGGCTGTGCTGTGCAGGGCCAGGAGTTGGACTTGATCCTCATGGGTCCCTTCCAGCTCAGGATATTCTGTGATTCTATGATTTCTTTAATGCTTGCTACTGTAAAGAACTGACAGGCTTCAAGAAAGGTAGCATGTTGGCCTTTAAACTACCTTCAGGTACTAAAGTTGGATAGGACGAGGCAGCCTGTCTCTTGCTGTCAGGTATGTTTCCACTTCTAATGGAAGGAAGATTAACCTTTGGCACACCCTGTTACCAAACTAGTGTTTCATGGAATAAGATAGTGACATTGATTCTCTGAATTTAGTATGTTTCACAATGTCACGCACAACTTTGTATTTAAAACTGTTTGAGAATCATTTTGGCAAATGAACGAGCGGTAGTGGTCATACTTACCATTCACAATAGAATTTGTTTTCCATAGTATTTAAATCTTGGTTTAGAGATGAATACATAAAAATAGACAAGCAGAGCCTTGATCTCCTTTTCATCGTTGTTTAACTAATTTAATGCTTTTACTGCATTACTGTTAATGATTTACATATATTTCCTTATTTCAGCATCTTCCTATTTTAGCTATATACCAGTTTTTCTTTTGCAAACTGTTCTAGCGTTCTTGTAACTTTCCCCTAAGCAAGGAGATTGACAAACTTTCTTAATAAGGTTTTGGCAGTAGTATTCATGCTTGATTTTTAATGCCTTTCTAAAGTTGGCATAGAATCTGTTAAAGAATGAAGCACGCAGCACTGAGTGTTTTAGAAAAATCAAAGTCCTCCTGGTAGCACAACCTTGACTGTCAGCATTAAGAAATACCTAAATTGTAGTCATGATTCTAAGAAGTAACAGATACACTTCATTTGTCCATGAGATTTCTGACTTGTCAGTTGGGTTGTGTTACTGATGTAGTTTTGATAAGTGCTGCTAGTCTGCAGACACTCAAAGTTTTAGGCCATACAGTTTGTGAAAAATTCAGTAGTTCAATATTTAAAACGCACAGAGGATAGGGGAGACAATATTTATGAATACAGATTTAGTACCAAATATTACTGTATTTCTCTGCGTATTGCTGCCTTTATCAGAGCTCCTGCTTGCTCAGTATATGGAAATGATGTCGCTTTCTAAAATAGTCGTGTTACAGGATACAGCCTTGAGCCAAGAGCTTGATGGTGTGAATTCTGAGTGTATCCAGATCCAGTATTGGATCACAATGAAGATAATTAATTGGAAATAAATTTATGATATTTCAACGAGTGTTTTAATGCAATTCTTGGGGAGATTGTTGAATGGGATTAGGGAGGTGTATGTATTTGGTCCACCTTTTGAGTGCTGCTGGAATTCTGTACTGGATTCTGTTATCCACAATTCCAAGGTCACAGCAGGTCAGCGACTAGTCACAAGGTGAAATATGATTTGGTGAAAAGTTACAAAGAACAAAACTTTTTTTGGCAAGAAGTTTAAGGAGTGACTTCTCAGTCCAGAAGTACATCCATGGAGACAAGAAATCTAATACTGAAGCCTGTTCAGTCTAGCAAAGGTATTGTGAAATCCAGCTAGCAAAGTGTCAAAGTATAGATGTCCTTGCTAGAAAGTACATAATGTTAGCAGTGACAGTAATTATTTATTGGAACGGTTAGGTTTCACCACGACTTTCTAAAGGTTAAATTTCACTGTAAATAAATTGAGTTCTATGTGTGGTTTAAGCTAAGATCAGGGTAAGTGTTCATTATGATTCCTTTGAGCCTCAATCTCTATAAAGATTAAGTGAAAACATTTGCAACTGGAATACATGATCATTTAATTGCTTTGGTCAGTATTTTTCAAAGGAATGTGATTGTGAGCTACACTGACTTTTCATCGGTACGCTGAACCAGATGACTGAAAATCTAAGAGCAAGTTACTAGGTTTCCTCTAAAATTCCATGGTGTTTGTAACTTGAACTAAATATTAGTGTGGGAGAGTGGTAATAAACAAATACAGTCTTCACTGTATGTGGGCAAATGCTGTCTTCTAAATGGTGTCCTCATAAACATGTATTAAAAAGGCCTAGAATTCACAGACAATGAAGAAAACACTCTTGAGAGAAGAACGTAATGCAAAAATAGAACTGGATAAAGATACAGACAGTCAGGTGATTAACTAGCAGTTTAGGGTTGGATGCACGAAGACAACTGGTGCATTTGTTTTGAGTTTTCTTATGAAGAATGTCAACGTTTGCATGAAACACCTCTAGGTGTGGAGTGATGTGACTGTACTGAATAGAGAGGAAACTTGAGTTTCTGCTGCTGTTCTGGTAAACATTAACACTTGTTTGAATAAAATACATCTAAAACAGAGACAGCTTTGAAACCTTATTAGAATATAGGTTTGTCTGACATTTGTGGTATTCACTTGAAGTTTGGAAAATGGCTTCAAAATACCTACACTACTTGTGTCAGTAAAGATTCAAACTTGCTCAAAGCTTGTAGAAAAACAATTTACTAGTTAGCAGAGGAAATTGCATAGCTGGGACATCAAAGTCTATTAATACTTAAGCTAGCAAGCCTAAAGCTAGTTATGTCTGTGCAAACTAGCTACCTCTTTAAATTGTCCAGATCGCACTGGATCATGTTTGCAATTTGTTACTTTATCTTATAATAAAACTGTTCATATTAAAAGTGTCAAAATGCTAATTACATGTCATAATACAGTGTGTTTTCATGTACGTGTGGATGAAACCAATCCTGATAATATTCTGAAAGACTTACGACCAGTATTTTTAGAGTTCTAGGTAGAGCAGATGACTACACTTCTGCATCAGCTTGTATTGGATTTATGTTTACATAAATATCCTTAAAGATCTAGTGTAATCGGCTTTTCTTACTGATTTCAACATGAAGTGCTTAGCATACATTGAAGGATATTCAGGCAGCTCACTCAAAAGGAGGAGTGATAAGGCATTTTCTTTAGGAATTTGCTGAGGAAGTAAATTTTTTGCCTCACTTGCTTGTGCATTATTTGCATATAGTTACAGTATTCTTTACTGATTGGTTCATCTTTTGGGTCTTGACTCCCTGGTGCTAGTGTGTAGCGTATCTGAGCTGTAAGGTCAACGTCAAGACACACATCCTCCTCTTAATGTTAATTAATGCGTATTTTCTTTCTCTGTAATCTGGGTAAGCAACTTTTGCATGGAATTTAGATACTAAAGTGAATCCTGTTGACAGAATTTGGGTTGCACAGTGTTAGGATTTAGCCAGAGTTCTTTACCTGTTGGTATTTACTAATGTAAAAAAAAAATCTATTACAGCAAAAAATATAAGACTTTTGTGTGCCTTCTTTTTTATTATTTTTCAAGACACCTTGTTGTCTGAAAGGCTTCATAGAGTAAACTGTGGCACTACTGAGATGGTATTTTTTTCATGTATGACCTCTCATAAGGTGGAAGTTGAAATAGAAGGCATAGCTTTTTCCGTTTGTGGTTTTGTTGGAAGCTTGTTTAGTATGTAGAAATCAACTCAGAAAAAAACAATTTCAGATAATGTAGCCCTTTAAAAAAAAAATTCAGGCCTTTTGTGCAAGGAGTGAAGTAGCCATTGTTACTTAAGATTTCATTTAGAGCTTTTAATTACTTTGCTTCTGTGACCCAACTCTCTGTCTCTGTAGCGGCGTAGATCTGATGACTGGTGTTGCCTCAGAAGGTGATGTGAGAAAACACTGCAGTGTAAAAAATTACAATCATCTTAATGAATAAGATTATTTCTAGAGATCTGATTTTCTTAACTGAGAAGACTTCCAGTTTTGTGAGTCCTGTGTTTCTTAATGCAGTTCAAATGATGACCAAGCACTGTTTTTTTTTTCTTTAAAACAGTGTTTCTTTTTATCTGTTTTGGATCTTCCTTTCCAACCTCACTGGTTTCTGTTCTTTTACTAAATAATACTTTTCAGTTTATAATTTGTCAGCTATTTCTATTTCTTTGGGTTGTATATGTAGATTGTTCATTCTTGAAGTGTTTTGGTAATGTAAATGTATTTATAAATGAAATATTAAAACTGTACCGCTTCATCTATCTATTGGTTTTGATGCATAGTCTCGCTTTTGTGAGACCATGAACTTAGATCAGAAGAAATTGTGATTAGACTTTATCAAGCATTGTCTGGTCTGAGTGTAGGTTAACTGACAGCATGTTTTAACACGTGAGCGTTTTCTTGAACAGTTAATTTTATACAAAATTATGCACCCCTTCACTTCTTCTAAAATGACACTGTGTTTAGGTGTGTAAAGCATTTAATTGTAATTTTAGAGAGAGTTTATTATGGCTTTTGTAGTTCAGGCTGTGGTCTTTCTGCGTTCTACCAGTCCTGGTTAGACAAGTGCAGTTATTCAGAAACTAAATCTATGTACCTGAAAATACATCCACCATCTTTTCTTCCAATGAAACATTTTAGGAACTCCAGGCACTGTTAAGTAGAGAGAGTTTTCAGGTATCACAGTTCAGTAATCAAACCTTTACATATAAGTGTTAATGTTCAAATACAGAGGATTGAGTCAGTAGAACTTCTTTCATATGGAAGAGCAAGTATCACTAGTACCTATGGTTTTGAGGGAGTATGATCCAAATTTAGCTAGGGTTATTGTTAATGATGATTTTTTGAGTATCTCCCGTAAACTACTAGAATATTAAAAATAGGTAAAAAAGTATTTGGGATGCTGCCACATCTTTCCAGTATATATCTGTAGGATATCCATTGCACCAAAACCTTATGTAGTAACGGATTAATACAGTCAGTGATCCACTTGGTGGTAGAAAGGAGCAATAGATCAGTTAGAAATCTTTGTATGAATCTTCCTTAGACCTCTGGCCAGCACAAAGTATGTCAGTACTGTCTTGATTGCAGGGGTTCACACATAGATTCTGAATAACATAGGAAATACCAATTTTCCTTCTTTATATCTTTGTCAGGCATATCAGCTCTGCAGGTGAATTTCTTGAACTGTTTTGCACTTCGCAAAATGCTGTAGTCTGTTGGGTAAACTGAGCATTAGTTAGTTAGATCTATTAATCTATTCCTTCACTGTCTGCATGAGGTAGGTAGGAACTGCATCTTCAGTGTACTTTTTTTTTTTTTTTGACGATGCATGTACAACCCATGCTTGGTACACAGCAGTTCTCAGTACCCTGTGAGTATTTGTACATCTGAGCTAAGACAAAACCAAATGTTTTTAGAGCAAAGTGTTGAGGTTAAAAAGAATTAGGTTTGCTTGCCTTTAATTAAAAAAAAAAAAAAAGGAAAAAGGAAAAAATGGTATATTGCTCGCTAGAATGTAGCCTTTGTTCTGACTCTTCAGGTTCCCAAACAAAATTTTCTGGTTTTAAGTGCTATTTTTAACCTTAATTTTCAGTGTTCTTACTTACCACTTAGGTCTTTCATGCTAACGATGTTAATCATTGATAAGGGGTTGGGGGGATTGATCAGGTAAGAGAAGTTGTGTATTGGATGATTTGAGTGATCAGTCTGATACAATTACAATTATATTGTTTAATTCCTTTTATTGTCTTTAATAAGTCCAGCTTTCAGGGATGTGGCTACATCTGAATACCTGCTCGCTGCAAGATGAATATTAGCTTGCAGTTCCCACTCGGATGTTCAAATCATTGTGGGGTTCTTGGTTTGTTTGTTTTGGGCTTTGGTGTTCTCTTGCTTTGTTTTGGGTTGTTTGTTTGGTTTGTGTTTGTTTTTCTAATCTAGGATGAAACAGGTGCCTATTTAATAGACAGAGACCCAACCTACTTTGGGCCAGTGCTGAACTATCTCAGACATGGGAAACTGGTTATTAACAAGGACCTAGCTGAGGAAGGTAAGACATTTATAAATATGTATTTAGAAATTTAGAAACCTAGAGATTTAGTATTTAGAAATGTATTTAGAAATTTAGAAATCTAAATAACCTGTTTGCTTGCCACTTGCTTATTGTTCTCACTTCTTTTGAGTCACCAAAACTAATTTAGAACAAGATGCCAAACCTTAATCAGTGTAGAATTTCGATCTGTTTCAAGCAAAACTGATAGGTATCATGCAGTTATAGTTTATGGGGTTATTTGAGCATTTTGAGTATGATTCCTGATTTCACAACCCCCATTCTCAGTTGGAACATACGTATTCAAACAAGAGGAGAGATGCCTTTTATTGTGAAATCTTGTATCTTTCCTGTATGACTGTGAAATATTTGGGTTTAGTCCTCTTTAAGCAAAAGGATGCTGCCTAGGAAACTAGCTTTAGAATATGTAAAGCAAATTAAAAGTGAAGTGCTGGCCTGTTCAGATGTGTGGAATATGCTTTTAAAGACTAAATTCTGCCCCCAACTTTCCCTCCTTGTTCCCAGTTTGTATCAATTTTACCCTGATGGAGGATGACTGTTTTAAAACATATAGTAATAAAACTGTATTGATAGCGTATTGAAGAAATTTATCAAAGAGAAATACAATTTAACAATACTAGGAGGAAATAGTATGAAATATAATTTCCATGTGCATTGTTAAGCATACTGTGTGTGGAGAACAGGTAAGCCTTGAACATGTGAGTAGAAGCAGTATGTATCTTTAAGCTTTTGTTTCAGACTCTAAGATTTCAAATGGCAGGAAGAAAAAATTTCTGCTTGCTAGCAGCTGCAGAGATTTTCAGTAGGATTATTTACATTTCTCTTTTGCATTCCAGCCTGAGGCAGGGCCTGAGTTATGGTGGTCTATCAGTCTGCTATGGAACGATATCTGTGTGTGTTTTTTTGTTTCCTGCCTCATTTTTTTATGTGAAATGGCATCAGTTTTCTTTGGGATATTTTTAGGACAATTTTTTAGAATGAGCTAAACATTGAATTACATGTACCTGAAAGAAGGCAGAATCATTAGGTTGGTAAATTATCTTATCGTAGGGAAAATTAAATAATTTTCTGTGGCTGTTGAGAGGATAATCTTATGTACTAGTTGGTGACTTTTGGTTGGAATCTTTGGTTACACTGTCTCCCCAAAAAATGTTTTCATACTAGGTGTACTGGAAGAGGCTGAATTCTACAATATCACATCTCTAATAAAACTGGTAAAGGACAAAATAAGAGAAAGAGACAGCAAAATCTCACAGGTGAGGCTGTTTTCTCCTGTGCTTTTGATTATTTGTTCTATGACAAGTAGTGAGTGGGTTCCGTTTGGTTTTTTTATGTAACTGCTGATTTCCCCGGTAGGATACTGAATGGCTGCCTCCATCACTGCATGATCTGGAACCACTAGTGTACAAAGATTAATATTCTTAATTGCTGCCAGTCCGCTTACAAAGTTCACAGATCTCGTTCAAAAACTGAAAACATTCTGAGTAATTGTTCCAAAATGTCTGGTAATAGTAGAATTTGTCACAATATCATTTCTGGAAATAGTTATTTTAGAGAACAGCTTTTGTAGAACATATCTTTCTCATTTACTTTTAGATGCTCTGAATATGATGAGATTGCCTAACTATGGTATAACTGCTGTTTATACAGTATGTTTATGCAGCATACGTACAGATACTGTTTAGCTCCTGTCATATGTCTTTGTAGCAGAGTTACTTTCTTTATTTGTAATGCTCTGTGATTGAGAAGGTTGCCTCTTCTCATAGCAGCTCATATTCTCCATGAAAGTGAATATGATACAATTTGTTCTTTAACTCTGCTACTCAGGCTTCCCTGGTAACTGAGTCCTCATGGAGATATTACGGAACTCATGTTGCCAAATTTCTCTTGAAGCCAGGTTGTGGGATTGCAGGGTTGCTCTGATAGCATTTACTGTAAGTCTCAGCTAGAATGGTCCTTAATTATTCATTGCTCTGGATGGATTCAAGGTGGTGTTGCTTACCATTTCTAGAGAGTAAGGGCAACTTCAGACAAGTCACAAACATAGTGAATTCCATGCCCTATTGAGTATCTTATATTTCTTCTTGAAGGTGCCAGTCAAACATGTATACAGAGTGCTGCAGTGTCAGGAAGAAGAACTCACTCAAATGGTTTCCACAATGTCAGATGGCTGGAAATTTGAACAGGTAAAAAATCCATATGGGGTATAGTTACACAGTCTTCTAAAAAATGAGTTTTGTGAAAGAGGAATATAAATTAAATTCCATGCATCTTTTTTAATTCAGTCATTTTCAGAATTTGGATAAACATACACAGCTAAGTTAAATGTGATATTTGTGTTTGCATTTATCATAGAAGAAAAAAAAAAAGTAGCTTTCCAGGAGGTAAATTTTGCTGACTTTCTATAAAAACATCTGCAACATGTCCAAAATGTAATTATTCAGTGTCTACACACGAGCAGTTGAAGGGTGAATCAACCAGAATTAACTAATACGGGTTTATATGAATGGTAGGTTAGATATGAAGAGCTCTGGGTAAAAGAGATGAGCTTGGGAGATAAATGTTTGTCAGGCCCAAAGAGTGGTTCTTCAAAAAAAACTGATACACAAAGGAGGGTGAACTTTAACTGTGTGGATGTGAAGCTTGACAGCTGTGAGCTATGTGAATGTTTTTGTTCTTTGCAGTGCATAAAAATAACTTTGTGTGTACATTCAAGAACACACTGTAAAATCGCAAGATCTATCTGTTATCTTTGATAATCTCTGTAAGTAAGAAATTAACTGTACAGTTTCTTCATCCTTCACAATCCTAATCCAGCATAATGTTTAAACTGCACTGGAGCAATGAATCTGTTAACTCTGAAACACAAGTGTTCATCTGCTGGCACCTTTTTCAGTGTCTGATGGCTACTATAGGAGAAATTGAAATAAGCACGAGCCCGTTATCCTGTGCAGTCTCACTCTAATAACACAACAAAGCAACTTTTAAAAAATGTTAATGACACAAAAGTAAAAGAGAACATTTTGTTTATATTTGATAAAATGTGTAAGGTGCTAGTGACATGGAGACAGCCATGAGCAAATAGACTAAACCGGCACAGAGAAAGCTTTTTATGCTTCAGTATTCCGCTTCAAGTATTACCAGGTCTGTTTGCTGTGCCAGAAGCTAAATGTTGTTTGAGTCCCTGAAAAAAACTCTCACTTAATGCACATGACTGTTTTTTGGCCAGTGCATTGAAAAAGGTTTTTCAACATTCTTCTTTGTCATGAGAAACTAGCTTTCATTACAAATAGAGCTCCTTTACTTTTTAGCAGATTAAGTGACACCATGTCTTTTACCTATCCTAAACCCTTTGGGGATGTTGTATTTGGGAGTAATACTGCTTTGACAGTTCAACTGCTGAAAGACCTATTATAATCTCTTTTAGAACTGGAAGAATCCAGTGGTTTTCTTGGACATTACATCCTTGTTTCATCCAGCTTTCTCCCTACTTCCTTCCTCTCCAATCTTGCACACTTTTAGACACATAGTTTGAAGTAGATAAACACAACAGCTGTATGATCTCATAATATTTAGCATCTCATTACCTCACACTAGGCCATTCCCTCCTTTGTACTGCAGACCTGCTTGTAGCAGACGTTATTCACTTGAAACAGGATTAGAATATTGTGCATAAACAGTTTTATTGTTAATATCTTCAAACACTGTAGCATTTCTGTAATTTTTCCTCAGCCCATGTTGCTCAGCAGCATGCTTTCTTTCAGAAGCAGTCTTTGGAGCGGTGCCCACCATGCTCTGTATGTGAAAAAAGATGGAATCATCAGCTTTTTCAGAGGAGTGATATTCTTACAGATTGAGAGTCCGTGTGCTCTGAGCCGCATATGACATGTTCAAGTGGTCGGTTTTGAAAAAAATATTTTTTTACGCTTAGCATTTCAAAATTTTATTGTTAAATATGATTGGATATGGTCATTAAATAGGAATGGAAGATGCTGAATTGTTGGTGCACTCATGCAGATGTACTGATGCCCTTTTCCAAAGAACACATGTGAAAGCTCTGCTAGAACAGTGCAATTATGCATTAGTCCCAGTCCGAAAATCTATTACCAAAAATTATGCTGCCCCACTTTTGTGATTTCAGTGGGTTATTTTGTAGAGGATTTTTAGCTTCAATTGTTACCTCTTTAGGCAATCAGAAAAAACCCAGTATTCTGGCAATACAACAGAATAAAAAAGTGCGGGCTATACAAAATGGCTAAATAGAAAGGCTTTAGACAGCAGCAGTGTTGGTCATGTAAACGCTAATGTTTAATGTAACCTGAGTCTGTCACCATAATGCAGTCTTCAGTATGTTTGTGGTATGAGGAGGATGGTATTTAACTGCTGTCTTCAAAATTATTCACATACAATAGCAGGATATATATAAATTTACTATTCATGGGCCTTCTCATCTGTCGTAATCTCCAGTTTACTCAGAATAGGCAATTGTTGTATAACTCTTCACGCTTAGTTTAAAGTTCTAATCTCTCTCAAGTGCACTGACAGGCTATGCTTTAATTTAAATGGGCTAGGAATTGCCATGTGTTATTAAGGTAGAATATGTTTTGTAATAAGAGGTTGAGAAATTTAGCTGAGGTTGAACTTTAAATTATTAGACGTTTGGCCTAATGTTCTTAGTAGTGATTTTTATGGGAACAAGACAATTTTTTACACTCCAGTTTTCTTGGATCTTCTGTAAATTACTCCTTCTGAAACTAATCTAGACCACTCAACCTTTTTTCTTCTTGTTGACTTCTTGTGTTTCCTTAGCTGTATTTTATCAGTATTTGGAACAAGATGAAGTTCTTGAATACCCAGAGTTTATATATTGCTTTACATAACACCTTCTAGTCTTATATCCATGTTAGCTTCTCCACTTGTCAGTGTATGACAGGAAAATAACGCTCACTTTCATATTGCACCAAACGTTGTTTTTCAGAGTAGTTGGCGACAACACAGTTATATGGGGAGTTTTCTGTCTTCTTATCAGTAACTCTTAACTTCCTTTTAAATTAAAAAGGGCTTTGCAACTGCCTCAGTAAATTTTACGTTGAAATGAAAGTTGTGGCTTGATAGCAACCTGTTCTAGTGGTAAGTAAATGTTACCTGAATGTTTGAGCTCATCTGTTACTTGTACAGTTTGGATAACGGTATGTGCTTCAGCTTTACAAAGGTTTCTTTTTGTGTTTTGCTTTGATTGGTTATTTCAGCTTGTCAGTATAGGTTCCCAGTACAGCTGTGGCCGGGCTCAGCAGTCAGAGTTTCTGCTGATAGTGTCACGGGAAGTGAAAGGGGAAGAGAGATGCTTCCAGAAATGCTGCAGTGAGGTGTGTCACACCATTCTTTTTGCCCTCACACTGATATGCTTGGCCTCCTTGCGTTTCTGCTGCTTTCAAATCATCCCACTTTTTTTCTGGATGTACAGCACATAGTAGTTTGTGTGTATTTGTGACTGGCTTTTATTTACATTCACGATTATTTCATTACACATTATGAATGTCCACGCTGTAAAAATAATAGAAAAACAACCAAACAAAAATCCCTTGGTAATTTAGTTAAAGGTTTTTCTTAAGAAGAGTTCTTACCTCCTCAGTAGATAATTTCTTTTCCTTAAGTTTTCCTCCAAAGTTAACAGCCTTTGATCCGTACTTGTTAAGTAAGAGGTACATTCAAATCTAGGGAGCCCTAAAAATACAACTTTTGAGTTCACTGGATTCAGAAGGGGACATTTCTGGTAAACTGGGACAATGATTTTTTCATCCACCAAAGTTAAATTCTGAGTTTGAACCCTTTATTTCTGGTAACTCAGAACTTAACTGTTTTTTAGGTGGATGAGATATGTTCAAACTGGAATAACGAATAACAGGAGTTTTTGATAAGTAAAATATGGAAGAGTGAGGGGAGAACAGAATGAACAGTTTTAAATCTTGTCTCAAGTTGAAAACGCATTCTGGGTGTTTCCTTGGCTTCGTTGTTTTGTTGTTTTGGGGTTCTTTTTCCATCTTGGGAAATTTTCTTGAAATCCAAATGGAGAATCCTAGCTTCATTCATTCTCTCTTTTTTTTTCCCCATCCTTCCTTCTCCCCTTGTTCTGCTTTTTTGGTTGCTGTGTTGCTTCCAAATATTCGTGAGTTTGGGAAGGACTTTTTGCTCTCAGTAACATTGGAGGCAGTTTCCAGTTCTTTACATATCTGTGCTGCATTTTGATGCGTTTGTGAATTGATTTGGGAACCTGGCGCTCTGTAGTTTTTTCATCAGTAAGATGCCTGGAGTACTTGCTCTTTTTCTTGCAATATATGTGGTTATTTAGTCTGAAAGATGAGTGTAACATTATGAAGATAACATGACAGTGAAATGGCTTAATAAAAACAAAGCTTTGCCTATGACTTTATATGGACACTTAATCATGCAATTCTAGATTTGAAACCTGGACTGTTACCCAGCTTTATTCCAGAATGTGCTTTCAATGTACCAAGCACTGTCTGTTTCTTGCAGTTGTATAGGTAATATTTGGAATGTGGAATGTGTGGTTTTCAGACTTCTGGCAACAGAGGAAGAACTGTGGCTTGTTAGGGATGTGTAGGGTACAGGCAGCATGATGTTATTCATGTGTTCATGTCCTAGATAGCTGAAAGTAAAAGTCAGCATTATAAAATGGAAGGTGGGGAAGGCAGTGAAGAAATCAATGCAGGTATAAAATAAAATAAAAATTACAATTTTTAAAAAATGAAGCTTTGAAGTCTGCCTATTGCATTAAGAGACCTGAAATGAATATTCTTTCAGGCCTGGTGTCAGTCATCAGTGCTGAGTTTTAAGAGCTGATGTGTGTGTATCTTTATAACCTTTTTGCAAATCCTTTGGGAAGGCAGAACAAATGCATTATATGTCTGAAAGGCATAGAGTCCATTTTTAGATTCATACAACTTGATTCTGTAAAAAAATCGAGTGGAGGATTTTCTTTAATTCTATTAGCTGATAGTATAATTAAAAAAAAAAAAAGACCGTTTTTTCAAGCTTTCTAGTGTACAAGAAGTTCACCACATCTGAAATAGAAGCAGTAATATTCAAAGTACAAGAATATTTAAAATAGAATTTGAGAATAATTGTTACAGAATTTACTTGGTTTTGAGAATGAGACCATCACAAAATAGAGAAGGAAATTACTAGTGGTGAAGTAGAAGAGTTAGTTAATATGAATATCTCCAGTGGTAAGCAGAGGAAGAAGAAGAGGAAGAAGAAGACTGGGCTGCTGTTTGTGCAAGCTGGAGTGGTTATCTGAGATGGCAATACTATTGCTGATTTGTCTGGTAAATGTACTATATAGATTTTGAATCAATGCTATTAAACCAATATAGCAAATCTGTATAGGCCTGTTACTGAAACGTGTCTGGTTCTGAGATCTGTCTCAGTTCAGTTAGGCGTGAGATTAGTTCACTTCAAAAATAAGGTTCCTTATTATGAGACAGGCAATTCCTTGTTGGGATTTCTTTGTCTTTTCAGGAAAATCGTGACCTCTATTGGCACATCAAGCAATAACTATATTTTTGTTGATTTAAAAATAATAAAAGTAATGCTGCTTTCCATTCTTGCCTTTTTTTAGCTGTACCTGACAGCCTACTAGTACCATCACCCTTATTCCGTGCAAATAGTTATGGATCCTTATCTAATGAATTTTCTGTGATAAGTAGCATTGGCATTTTCCTGTGCTCAGTTCTGACACTGTTGGGGCTCACAGGGACGCTTAAACAGGATCACAGTGCTTTGGTAAGGAGTGTAATGAAACAAGTCATGGAAGGAATAAACCAATGCAGAAAAATAGATATATGCATGTATACGTAGATCTATATATATGTATAAACATACAAATCTATGGAATTTACAGTTTCAACATGTTTTTTTATCCTTCCTTAAGTTCTTGGTCATTTAAACCACATGAAGCAAAAACAGTTTGTCCTTTCAGAAAGTCTGAGGAACAGGAGTCTGGATAATCTGAAATCCTTTGACCTGTTTTTCATACCTCAGACTACTCTGATCTGTTATGACTTCTTTTGGGGGTGGGATGGGGGTGGTAGTGTGGGGGCAGATGGACATGGCAGGGAGAGTCTTCCAGTTTATCAGCATGTTTCTTGAAGTGTTGTCAGTAATACTGGGAGTAATGGAGTGACTTCAGGAGTAGGAGTGCTAAAACATTGCTTTATTTCTGATCTCAGTTCCTGACCGAGCAGTTCACTTCTAATCTGCAATCATTTTCCATTGCTTCTTTTTCTGCCATCAACCTTATTGTTGATGCATTTCAGAAAGCTACAATGAAATTTCTAGCATGCAGTTGCTACTATGCAAATGATACATTTTTAGCTGCACACATCTGAAACTGCTTATGAGAGTATCCTGAATTGGAGTTTTGAGGAACTTGGGTCTAATTCTGCAAAAGTGACTTTATCAACTGATCAGTATGGCAAAAAGTCATTAGATGTTTTGCAGTCTGCTAAATCGATAGTCCTGTCCAACTGGCTAGAAGTATTCAATCCGCCATGTCTCCTAAAAAGACTTATGTGCAAAAGGTTAACTTACGTGGTTGGATTATGGAGCATTTGTTAGTAGCTGTCAACTGAGGACCTGTCAACCTGGTTGAAACAGGATTGATAATTTGGGTGATGTTTGGGTCTTGTATGGTATCCACTTTCAGAGGGGTCATTTATTTCTTTAGAGTGTCAATAAGTAAAGAAGTATTTTTCCTTCTAGTAGTTATCATAGCTTACCTGATACCGAGTTGTTGCCATTTTGCAAGAAGAAGAGTCAACTGTATACTAATTAAGTTGTATGCTTGAATTTTCTTCTTCAAACTTCTCTTCAGAGGAGGTGAATTTTGCATGGCTTTATTTAAATATGTATGCAAACTTTCTAAATGTTTTCTAGCCTTTAAGTGGGTTTAAAATACTGTTTAATGTCTTACGTTTTACCTTAATAATTGAAGCAGTTACTGTATTTGTACTAAATGGTTTGTAATTGCTATATCATGTATAGTGTAAACTTTATACCACTTTGTTGGGTTTAAAGCCAACTTAACTGCTATTTTTTTCTGAAAATTTGTGCATGGTATTTTTGTTGATAGGGAAGACAATCAGCAAATCATCTCAAAATATGAGGTAAATTTGGGTTGATTTTCCAGCTTTTCAGTAGACTTTTAGTCCATCTTGTGCAACTAAGAAACTAGTTAGTCCATGGGTTTTTGGATTCTATATTATACAGATATGTTATGGTGCAGACTGCAGAGTATTCATTGTGAAAGATTAGCTGACTTAACATCTCAAGGTAAATGGTGCCTTTATATGCATTGGTGCTTCTAAAAAATCTGGGTGTTTGTAACTTCATTACATAGTTTTGGTTGAAAAAATGTCAGTTAACCCATTAATTTTTGATCAGCCTGGGTTCATTACTGACTATGTATATATTTTGCAGAACTAGAGTGATGTTAGAAGAGGAGGAGGGAGGGAAGGTTTCTGGTGATCACACTCAGTGTAGTTTAAGTACGTAAATTGAGTGTGATGAATTTTGATGGCCAGTACTGCTCATGGAAGGCTGCGCCTTGTATGCTGTAATATCATCAGGCTCTGAAAACTTTGACGTTGCCTAGGCCTGGCATTAAGTTGATTCATTATGCAGACACACTGCCTGCTGCTCTTTGTAGACATTGGCTCTGTCCATCTGTGGAAGTGCTTGCTTGGCTGTCTTACTGCAGTGCAGGAACATCTGAACATCTCTCTCCTCTCCTTAGAAAGTACAGTGAGGTTTTGTTTTCTTCTGACAGTGCTATATGGAAGCTGCTGTTAACCTTGGTCTAACTTCAGTTTTTGCTGGGGGAATAATTTTGCTCCTTAAGTACAAGCTCTGGATCAGGATTTCATCTTGACTTAATCTTTCGTGCTTTAACAAATCCTTTACTCTCTTTGGTGTTCTGCTAGACTAATGGTAGTACACTATTTGTCTTTACAGAGATAACTACAGTGTTTTAAGTGCTGCTGCCCTGAAAAAATAAGTTAGGCCTTTTCTATGTAGCCATTTCTAGAGCACTTTAATGGTATAGTAGAGATTGGGGAATAAGGCAGTCTTATTGTGTGTGTGTTGTGATTTGATAGATAGATTCAATATCGTTTGGGTAATGACAAATTGATACAGTGTATCTGTGCAACAGGTTGATTTTTAGGACTTTACCTGTGTCAGTAGATCTGACATTATCTTGTAGATCACATATTATCTTGTGCTTTTTAAATAAAACTTTAAAATAAATGAACCAGCTACATCTGAATTGAATCTGGCTTAGGCAGGCTATGTAAAGCTTTTAGCATTAGGTAAGTGTATTGTGTGTAAAGTAAGACAATTTCTGCCATTTGATAAACATGCTGCATACTGCTTTCTCAGTAAATTGTCATTTATCATTCAATATAGAGACTCTAGGAACTTGTAAATATGTCATATTTCATTATACATGGCTTCTGCTTGTAGCACTTCCTTAAGTAGCTTCCTTGTAGCAGTATGTATGAATTTCAGATGTTAATCTTGATGTCCCACCATACTGTGTCTTGCTGTTTTCCAATCAGATGCAAATATTGTGTTTGTTCGTTCAAAATATGTTTTAATAGAAATACGATTATTCTGTAAGTAGTGATGGGTATCTCTTCAGGCTAAAGAGGTTCCTGCATGCAGCCATTTACATGTTAAATCATGTCGCGTTAAGATACCACATATAAACTTTAAAAATTAACTTCGGAGGATAGGAAGGTTTCCAGTAAATAACAGAAACAGGGAACAGGCTACTTCTCTACTGGCCTGCCTCCACAGCCTTTTCTTTCACAGGGTAATTATAACTGTAAATCATTAATTCTGTAACTGTTCAAAAAAAGCTGTGTTTATCTTATCCTCAGAGTGTGTATTGTCAGTGTATTTGTCAGCATCAAAACGTATTTGCATTGTAGTGGAGAATCATGCTTCAGGCACAACCTACAGTCTGAAGAGAGGAGTGTTTGTACTAATCATGAGACTTTATGGAATTTGTTTTATGTGGAAATACAGTTGACTTTTTTTTCATCTTTCAGCTGGTCAGTATTGGTTCTTCCTATAACTATGGCAATGAAGATCAGGCTGAATTTCTATGTGTTGTCTCGAAGGAATTGCATAACACTCCTTATGGCACAACCAGTGAACCCAGTGAAAAAGCAAAGGTGAGTTACTAGACATTGGACTAAAGAAATGCTGTTGAATTGGGTGGGCTTCACAAGTCATGATAGATCTACCTCTGTTTTGGACTGTTATTTAATTGTCCTCTTTTCACGACTAATAATGATTCCCTGTCCATTGTATGAGGGACTGTAAATGGTACAGTCAGCATGCATTTGTTATGCATGCCTGAATTATTTAAATACAACACACTGTACTTTCTCAGTACCTGGTTTTTTTTTCAGGTATTGGCAGATATTTGCTCTTTACAGCTGAGAATATGTTTTTTTTTCTTATACATTTGAATGACACTGGTTCAGTTAAAAACTGTTTTTCTTACTTGACTTCAGCTGAAGAAATCTTACTGTCAAGAATGGAACTTGTAAGATGCAATCTCTGTACAACAGTCATGTGCAATATGTTATAAAATGAAGGTACTTGTTTATGTTTTCAGGGTTCTGCTAAGTTTACTTTCTGTAACCAACTTTACAAAAAGATTGTAATGGGCACAGTATCTTAGCATTTTACTCAGTTCTATTTCAGAATTTTTACAATGGAAAACGTAAAACCACAGCCGACTAGCCATAAGGCAGAGCAGTTCTGTAATGTAAGTGTATTCAGTGTCATGCATAGTGAACAGCTTTTATGATTGTGTTGCTGCTTTGTATGAAGAGATGACTACAGGCAAACTGGAAACTTCTGTAGTTGGCTTAAAAGTTTTTGATTTCCCCTACGTAGATGGAAAACAATTGGTAAAACATCAAAGCTTTTGCCAAAAGCTTGCTTTTTTAAGAATCACCTTCAAAGAAACTGATTTTGCAATAATGCTAAGAATGGATCTGAGTCTTGGCACTGCAGCCTCAATTAGATAAAACTTCATTACTTTCTATGCTTTGTAACATGCTTATGCAGCTACACATATGGAGTAATTTTTATAATTTGCACTATACAAATACTCCAAGCTGTATGTTGAATTTCTAGTGAAATGAGTAATTTATGTTCATTACTGTTGAGATAAAACTTCCAAAGAGTTGTAAAGGATTACTGTAGTCAGGGGTAAACAGTGAAACTGGATAAGCCTTGTGTCACTCTTTCAAAATCCTACTTAAGGTCTGCTTTTGCCAGGATGCTTGAGGAAGACTTTGAAAGTTGACATGTCAGAGGTGTCTGGTAATAATTTAGGGCTGAGATACCTACCTGAAATAAAATGTGGAATTCTAGAGCCTAATAAACGTCTTCATAAGGAATGGTAGTGCATCTTCAGGTGATTTCAGAAGTTGCCAGAGTTACGTTGCATCCTTAATGTAAAAGAAAATATGGATCAAACGCAAGTGTTAAAGACAAAAAACAAAAGCTAGTTCAGACTGCGTTACAACTGTGTAAATTGAGTGGCACTGAGAGAGGCTGTCTTAGGCCTCTCCATTGATGTGCTGCTTGGTCATTGTTTCAGAGAAGAGAGCAGAGCATCATTTGACCACTGTAATGAATAGGAATTACTGTTAATTTTGGTTGGAGGTATGAACGTTCACTCCTTTTGTCCTGGAAGAGTTAAGCTGCTGTTAGCAATTAATACGCAATACTTGAAGAATAATTCTTTTATATATTATGTTTCTAAAAGATCATATTTTTGTATATAGGTATATGTTGTGACTAGGAAAAAAAGGAAAAAGAAATAATATTTTTCTTGAGAGGTTTCTGACAGCTGTGTTCAGGAATCTTGACTTTGGGAGCTGTTACCTCCATAGTTCCCTCTTAGCAGGCATTATCCTCTAGTCTCAGTAGTGTCTGAGTTGGTCTTCATGAAGTTCATATGATTGAAATTCTGTTGTCCACTGTTATATACAGAATAATATGTTCAGGTACTGGGACTGACTTTTAGATGCCATAAGAAAGTCCTCTTATTACTTTTACAGCAGATTGAGTTAGAGAAAAAAAACCTGCTAGTATGTAATTTTTATTGACAAGCACTTCAGTTTTAGTTAATAGTCCTGGATTTTCAGAATAGGAGAAAGTATCTTCTGATAGCCATTTAATCAAGCTTCACCTTCATTCCTTCTTAGGAACTTTTTTCTTGTGTTTTCTTTTGTTAGTTAGCAGTCAGCATAGTAAGTTAGTAGATGAATTCTGTGTAACCTTCTAATACACCTAAGCAAAGGAAATTCATCTTAAGTGGTTCCAGTGGCTTTTACTGGTAGCCATGGCACAACCAAAAGATAGCCTGTATTCCCACAAGCGTTCTTCTCTTTCATACCACTTTGTTGACCTGACTATTGGCTTCTATCTGCTGACTTCAGGATATTTGGAAGAGGAAGTTGTCATGAAATCTGTTACATTCCTTCTTGAAATGGTCAGCTGTCATACTTTTTTATACAAGGATTGGAGGTCCCAGGTAAAAGTGAATAAATCTCATTGCCAGATACTTCAGGTGTAAGTGGATTGTACTTTGTTGCAGCTCTGACTCACTTGCAATCTCTTCTTTTCCCTTCCTTCTTCTATACGTGCTGCATGCTGCATGACACTCAGAGTGAGGACGAAGAAACGGATTACGATATGAATGACTCAGATTAAGTGTAAATGTCATGGTGAGCACTAGCTGCCCTAGGATTTTAACCAGATGCTTTTCTGCCCCATCCAATTCCTACCCCTACTAGTGCTGTCCTTCGGCTAGTCCTGGTGGTGTGCGTGTGTTTGTGGTTATAGTTGTGGCATGGTTAGCAGAGATAGAATTCCTGTTCTGGATATTGCTTCTTTGACAGAATAATTAGTGTTGTTTTCATAAACTGTATTGTGAGTAGTAGTTCCTTTAAAGCTTTGCTGAGAAAGAAAGTTCTTCGTGTAGATTCTAGGGCCAGAATTGCTTTTCATTCTTACTTGATGTGCACCAGCTTTTCTGTCAGATGGGTTTTTTACACGTAGAGGGATCTGCTACAAACTTACCGTATGCATTTTCAGTAAATGTCTGATTTGGCAATAATTTAACAAACTTGATTGAAGTGCAGCGCAGTCCAAAGGTAGTCTTATCTGATAATTTTGAAACTAAGGATTTTTTTAGTAAAGACGTGGCAAATATAAGTAAATAGTGTGATCTTTGTACTACAATTGTATTTATCACAGGAAACAGCTGTGGGGAGGGATCCTTTCCACTGTAGTTTGACATCTGACTGAAGATCAAGTTACATTAAAAGTCACAAGTGGAAGAACAAAAAAAAAGCTGCATCTGAAAAAACAACTTAGACACTTTTCCTAATGTGTCTTTTAAGTACCGCTCCTATTTATTCCACTCTCTAGTTTCTAGAAGATAACATACTGTTGAATGTTCAGTGGTATGGTGTGGGTGGTCACTTGAGCCTGTATAAATTGAAGATATTTACCATTACATGAGATTAAACTTCAGCTTCTCACCTATACACCTGAACTTTTTAGCTGTAAAGCAGCCTTACACTTATCTCTGAAGTTTGGACAACGCTCTCAGGCACATGGTATGATTCTTGAGGTTGTCTTGTGCAAGGCCAGGATCATCACTTAATGATCCTTGTGGGTCCCTTCCAACTCAGGATGTGCTGTGACTCTCTGAAGTTGCTGCACATGGCTGAAGAAGAACCTACGTTATTTTCCGAAACGGTGCTAACAGAAGCTACTGCTAGGGTAGAGTAAGGCCTTTTGCCCAGTCTTCAAGAACGGCTGAAAGGAATGGATCAAATCTGAAGCTTTATTGAAACAAAGTAAACTGGCACTCTGCAGTAATTGAATGTAATATTCTTAAGCTGCCTGTCAGGTGAACAGTCCTTAGAACAGTTTTGTATCAGCAGCAGCTTTATTTTGAGTGGCTCGAAATAGTTTTCATATTCTGCTTCCCTAAGAAGCAGTTACACTCAGGCCCCTATAATATGGGAGTTCATTCAGCATTGTTTAGAATTCATAAGCCAGCTTTGGATCTGTTGCACCTGTAGGGTAAATAGAACAGAAATACAAAAATAAGGAAAATTCTCTATACAGCAAATCTGTACTAGAGTTGGGACAGTCCCCAGTATCAGTACAGACTGGGTGATAGATGGATTTACTGCAGCATTGCAGAAGACTTGGGGATACTGGTGGGCGAAAACCTGAATATGACCCAGCAATACTTGCAGGCTAGAAAGTCAGCTATCCAGGACTGCAACAGAAGAAGCATGGCTGGCAGGTTGAGGGAAGTGATTCTTCCCCTCAACTCCACTCTCATGAGATCCTACCTGGAATGCTGCACCCAGCTCTGAGATTCCCAGTACGAGAAAGACGTGTGAGAGTGGGTCCAGAGGGGAGACACGAAAATGGCCTGTGGGCTGGAACACCTCTCCTGTGAAGACAGGCTGAGACAGTTGGGATTGTTGGGCCTGGAGAAGAGAGCCCCAGGGCCAATGTTACTGCATTTCCAATACTTAAAAAGCCTTATGAGAAAGATGAAAAAAAGACTTTTTACCAGGGCTCATGGTGACAGGACAAAGAGTGAGGTTTTTAAGCTGAAAGAGGCTAGCTTTAGATTGGATATAATGATGAGCATATTCTTTACCATTAAGGTGGTGAGACACTGGCACAGGTTGTCCAGAGAAGCTGTGGCTGCTCCATTGCTGGAAGTGACCAAGGCCAGATTGGACGGGGCTTGGAGCAACCTGTGACAGTGGAAGGTGTCCCTGCCCATGGCAGGGGTTTAATGAGATGATCTTTAAGATCCCTTCCAACCCAACCCACTCTGTGATTCTATGATTTCCCCTTCATTACAGGCAAAGGTTACAGAAGAAGTACCAAGAAAATTGTGTTAAAATATTGCCTGTTGTAATAGAATTTTCTGCTTTATGTTGGGATTACTGGCTCAGTATAAGTGTGCAAAGTTCAGTGTCCAGATCTGGCTCAGGTTTATCTTATTGCATGTGTCCTGATGCTACAGTAAATAGTTCTAAGTCTATTAATCTTGCAAGTACTCTTCTAGGAAAGAATAAACTCAAATACTTCATATTAAATCGGAAGGATTAACAGTACTAACAGATCCGGTATTATTTTCTAGTTGCACAGGTATTTGTTTCAGCCGTGTTTTTGTCTCTGTTGGATATGGTTTCACTTACTGACTCCATTTTCTGGGTCAGACTGTTATCCTCTATTGTGGGCATCTATTCCAGCACTTTGTTCTCCACCCTGACCAACCGCAAATACTTGGGGAAGGAGTTTAAGTATGAAGCATTTATGATGTCTACTCCTGATATATTTCCCTACCTTCCAGTAAAACTCAGTTTGGGAATTTTGGCTTCAAGCCTTCATCCGGGTCATTGTATGGAAGCTATAATGACACTGTAATACCATGAGTTGGTATCAGTGTCACCCTCTTCTGTAAGTTTATCTTGTCCCTTTTGCATGTATTACACAAGCAGTTGCTGAGTAATTTACAGAGCCTGTTTTTTCCCCACATAATTCACTTACATCATTCCTACAGTTTCATATGAAATGCTTTTTGCTTAGTACACATTGTAAATTATCTTCATGAAATAAGTAGTGTTTGCTACTAAAATATACCATAAAGCATGTCATGGCCGGTGGAAAATGTCTTTCTCTATTCTGGAAATTTTTCAAAGTAGTTGCACTGACATCTGGCTTCATAGCTTCAAAACAAGAATGCTGAATTTGGAATGAAGAAACTTTTGTATGCACAAAGCTAGATCCAGGTGTAGGAGGGAGTCCAGTGAGCAAGTGATAAAGCAGATTTTTTTTTTTTTTTGAGCTAATACCACACTGCCTCTGAACTGTCCCTGAGCTACACAGATGATAATGGGTTTTTTATGAACTCCAGCCCTTAAAAAATCCCATGGAGTTGTGCAAAGCAGGTGAGACCTTGCTTAACTTCAGTCACTATGAAAGACATAATAGCCATTTTAACAATATTAAAAGGAAACCAAATACCTAGACTTTTAGAACTTAAAACCACACTTAAACTGTTGTGCTGTATTAAGCGATTGCCAGCCTCTACCCTACAAGCACAGAGATTGAAGTGTTTGTGTGTGCTGGCAGATTCTGTGGGCTGGAATCTGCTACTGAGTGTTGTAACATCAGGCTACACGAAGATCATCATAGAAGGAAATTCCATCTTGAAGGCAGCTCTGCCGTTGTCCAGGGATTGTGCCTTTGCTTTCTTTCAGCTTTTGAAATCAAGAGCCCTTCACAACACTGAGAAAACTATCAAGAAGCAAAATAAAATGAAGTATCATAAGTATCATAAGACTTTTACTTCCAGATTAACATTCTTAAGTACTTGTGCTCAGTACGTTTGAAGCTTTGCTTAATGCTTTGTTTGCCTTTTGTCATGATTGGTTCTGCAGCCTGCTGACACAGTTCTAGAGTACTACACAGCCCGAGAGTTGACCATTATTGCTGGTTGCGATTCAGTTTAGAGCAGCAACATTAAAATATTGTTGCTTGAACAGTTAGTCCTAAGACTTGGATCCTTTCCTCTCTGGAGGAGCCAAAAAAAAACTGAAACAGAAAAGGAAGTAGAATGGGTGTTGTTGATTTAGATCTTGCCAGGTTGTACTTGGCCTTTAAAAGCTTCTTGCATCATCACACCCAGTGTGCCGTTTCTGCACATTTTGATTTGCTAGTTCATGTTTTCAGTACTAATTTATGGAACACAATTTATATCTGAAACTTCAGAAAGTGAAGGACATTTTACTGGAACAGGAAAAATGAAGATTAAATTCAATTTCTAGTAAAGTACCCAGGTTAATTTACCACATAGGACCTCAGGATCTTCCGAACTAGGTTGAGGTGCAATGGCTTACTTCTTACCATTGCCAACTCTTAAGTCTTATTAATGTATTAATTATTTATATTAATAATACTCAATTCCTAGGAGTGTTTTACATCTGTTTTAATGGTATTTGATAGGAGACATTGTACGTATCAATCTGTCTTTTTTCAGCTTTAAAGCACAGACCCCAGGACTGTCCTCGAACCAGATCCCTGACACATTACCGGTTATTTGAAATAGTCATTATGTTGCTCTCTGATCTCCATGCTTTAGGAATGACAGTGAGCTAATTCTCATTTATAGAATTTTTATTGGTTTATTTCAGATTTTGCAAGAACGAGGTTCCAGAATGTGAAGACAGTATTGAACGGTGACAATTTTTTTTCTTTTATTCGAAGATGCAGTGAATTGTCACACTGAAGAGGCTCGGCTGCAAAAGAAAAAATCTGATTTAGACGATTTTCTGTTGATCTGGGTTCAACCATATTTGCCTATAAGCTGGTGTCAACTTCTGGAAGCATTGCAAGATTACATAATGGGAATAGATGGTGTGGGAGTGTGTGTTAAGTTTTGGTTGTAGTGCATGGTTGTACTCTCTTGTTGGCTGATTGACACTGGTCATTTGAAAAGAAATGACCGTGCACTCATATTTTCCTCGGAGACATGTAGCACTTGATGTCTGGTGCTGGATGACCCAATGTTGATCGGTTTGGAGACATTTTCCTACTAATCATTATAAACCTTAAAAGGACAATGTAATTGGTGCTACACACACACAAACACACACACACACACACACACACACACGTTACAGCTCACAAATGCAAGTATTTTGGCATACATTGTTTTAGACTCAGTGTCAGCCCCAGTTGACTGTATTATACTGCACATTCCTTATGGCTCTGTGACATAATCTATTATGTAGTAACAGCCTAGGAGATCAACTGAAACTAGCGTGTAAAAGTTACATAACAGAGAAGAGGTTTCTCTGAAGAGTGTATATATTGACTGGATGTATAGCTTACTTTAATACCCAAAGGGAAGGCTAAACTCAGAGAAAATGGCCTTCATCTGAGTTATTCTTGATGTTCCCTCTCTTAAAACAGTCTCCCGCAAAAGTTATGCTCCAGTCTTGGTCACATGCTTGAAAGGGGAATCAAAATTCACTTAAAATGACCAACTGAACGTTCTGTTTCTTTGGAGATGTTTGTACTCATATGTGTGTTTGTGCTTTTATAAACTGCCTATAAGCATTGAACTGTGTGGATTAGGGTAGAGATTTTTCTAGAGCCGAAGGTTTTACAGAAATACGGCTGGCTGGTCCTAGGTCCCTGTCTCTACGACTGGAATTAAAATCAACCTTAGTGTGAACATAAACTCGTCCAGTTGAAAAACCTGATTACTTTGGATATTCAGGATACCTGTAAGCAACCTTTCTCTTTCTATACAGTTTCAACTATGCAGTTAAGAACAATGTTTGAAAAGAACGTGGTGCAGCTTTGTTAGTTTGTCCTTGATGAAGGCTAATACACAAGACCGGAGCTTTCTAATACACTATGTTTTGAACAAAATCTTTAGCACATCTTTAAAACACTTAATGAGATGGACAGTATGAAACTTGGCTTGATTGACTCATGGAACCAGTGGAAGGGAGTTTCAAAAAGCTACAAGATGGTTTTAAATTCTAAAGACATTACAGTTTTCATTCTTATTAAATTTAGAACTTAAGCATATACTGTAGGTAATCCTTTACACAGAAGCCTGATTTTCAAACACCCAGGGTCTACTTTTTTTTTTAATTTTTTTTTTTAAAGGACTTATACATTGATAAAAGTTAGGCAAAACAATTTGTAAGAAACATTTCTACTAAGCAGGTTAAGCAATGGGCTAAATGTTTTGTCCGTGTGCCTAATGCTTGAAAGGGTTTGTAATGCATTTTGTGACTTGGATGTGGTCTGCACAGGAAGCTGCTGGCCCCTCCACAACACATAAAATTTTTGTCTTTTTTTAAGAAGTTAAAACTGAATTTAATTTACTAAAACTGTAATTGTGTAGGGGGAAATGTTTATACTTTTATACTTTTTTAGGTACCCATATTTTATCAGCTTAAATTGAGCACACAGATTGCCCCTAAATAGTGACAGATTATCTTGTGTATCTGAAAATAAGCATAACAATTGTCTGTGTTAACTGCATATTAAAGCATTTCCTCTGCTGCAGTAGTTACTGTGTTTTTAAACAGTATGACTCCACCAGATTCTCTGAGCTCCCCAGCTCCTGGAATTGCAGCCAACCATGTTACTTGTTGTTTTCTTGATGTGCTCTACAGAGTAATTCAGCATTGATGTAATTGGATTTGAATGCCTAAAATACCAGTTTTACAGTGATCCTTCTGAATCAGCATTTCTGTTATCTCTCTTATTTAACCCAAAAAGGACAGACTATTTAATAAAATGAAATTTTCCTGAATGACATCAGCAAAGCATGGGTAACAAACTGAGCAAACGGAACAAATTTAGAATACGTAAAAGAGTGGGTTTTTCTAAGTATGGAGGTTTTTTTTCCACTGGAATATCTCCAGTTTTAAAAGCTGCGTTTATGATGAGATTACCTGCAGTCTAGTTTACATTTTATTCCTGCCATAGCTAATTGTAGGGAAATGAGTGTTTAATGATTTTTTGCACTTTGTTTCCAATACCTCACAAAGATTTTAAGATGGAAAGAAAAAAAGAGAGAACTTTAGTAGGCAGGTACCTTGTAAATTATTTTAAATACGCTGTTGTTTGAGACCACCTGAACTAACTACTTTCCTGTTCTTGCTATTGTCATTATTGCTTTAATTTTTATGGTCATGTGAGGCTTTCAGATAGATGGAAATGCTATCTTCAGCTTTTTTCAAGGCATTAAGAATTTATTCCTAAATAAGTTTTGTTTCTTTTTGTTTGACTGTTGCAGTTTCAAATAAAGTTAGTGACAGTAACAAGGTAATTGCATTAGACTCCAATCTGCATCACCACTGTTTTGCAAACATTGCCTCATCTGTTAAGATCTTGCAGGATGAAGTATTGTACCTGTACAGTTTAAACTGGAGTCCTTTGTTCCTTTTCTACCGTTTGGAGAGTACCTACCTGAGAATTGCCTGTGACTGTGGAGAGCTGAGGGGTTCACTATCAGGCTGTAGCTGCAAAGCTGTACTGCAAACCCCTTTGACTTAACTCTGGATTTACACAGCTCCTGTATTCTTAAATCAGAACAGTATTCCAGGTTAGAACTTTAGATCCTGAGCTTGAAGAGATCATAGCAGAAGGAATAAAGCAGGAAGGGAGAGATACTAAATTCCTTAAAGGCATTTACATGACAAACTTGTTTAAAAACTTGTTTAAAAACAGAAGTTCACATTTGCTATAGCAATTTCTTGCTTTGAGTTAGGAAACAGCATATTGTTGGCCTTAAGTTTTCTCAGAGGCTTTTTTCCTTTACTGGAGATGACATTTTTATATTACATGCTTATGACTTCTTCAAGCGGCAAGTGAATCAGAGTTTGTCTGCAATGAACAAGTAATTCTGAGGCCTCAAAGATGTGAATGTCACATGGTCCATAATAACTGTCCAAACGTAAACTCTGACTCAGCAGCTCTGAGCCCAAAGGTTACCTGGGATTTTGTCTTACGTACTGTGGGATTTCCATGGTTTACGGTTAATTGCAGTTTTTTTATCCCACAGTACTTTAAATGTGTGTCAAAGACTTGATTGCATTTAAAAGCTTATCTTGATTCTTTACTAAAGTTTCTGTTGTCATAATCATACACTCATAAAATTTGGAAGATGTACTGTGTTATTTTCAAACTCAGATTTCTTGTAATGATAAAAGTTCCTTTCATCTTGCATTGTAGCATTTGGAAAAGATATTTCTTAAAAAATGAAGCTCGATGGATCCATCTGACTGCTTTGTTTTCAGATTTTCTTTAGACAATAGCTGTGTAGCTATTTCTAGCAATGTGAATGCACAGTTATGATTGATTAGAAACAGGACTATTTCCTGCAGATTCAAAATTTGAATCAATCTCTCTTTCTCTGAGAGAAGTGGTTTGTTGGGGTTTTTTTCAGGAGAAAAGTAAGAACTCCTGGCAGATTAAACAAAAGATAACTTGGTTGCAGGCATGCAACCGAGGGAACAAGTTTGCTGAGTAGAATGATATTGTTAGCAGAAAAGTGCTTCTCATAACAGAACACTATTCTGTGAATGTCTGTTGAGGCTGTTGAGAGTTGTCAGTCTGTTTTTGAGCTGTAGATTACACCACCAGCAAATTACACACATTAATTACAAGTTTTTATTAATATTACAAAAATAAACTTGGAGTGCAAAAATGCAATAGTATCTGGTTCAGTGGAATTAAATAGAATCTGGGTTATAATTATTCAGGTATACTGGAATACATTCCTTGGGAAGTACTGGGAGAAGAGTGAAGTTGTCCTGGGATTTTTGAGGAAGGTCAAAGTCAAATGAAAGAGAGCCTGGAGATGAAGTCCGGGATTTTGTTCACTTGAGATATAATAAAATCAGAAAGTGTCATTCTCGATTTCATTCTCTCTCTCACCACATCAAAAGTTTCAAGTTTTTCAAATTAACTTTTTCAATCAGCCCTTGAACTGTGGGGTTCTTGAAAAGAGATGAAATTTTGTTACACCTTTAACAGTGTCTGTTATCTTAAGACAGTAGGGCTAAAACCTGAGTGGTCATTGGAGAAGTGTGTTTTCTAACACAAAAATTTTGAAATACTTAAGCCTGAGGATGCTGCCCGTTACTTCGTTATAGTTTAGACTGCAGTTATCTCCAGTTTTAAGGACAATCTTGGGATCTTACATGGGTTTTTGTGTAGAATTATTGATTCTTTAAATAGTATGAATATTCAGTTTAAAAAAAAATGTGCAAGGCTCTCTGAACTCAGCATCATACAAGTTTTCTTTTGTCTCACAAAAATCAGGCACTATCTTTAAAGGCTTCTTAATGAACAGAGGCTTTAAAGGGCTAAACAGATCTTACTGTCCAGTTTGCCTAAATGACTGTCAGAAAGAACTCTTTCCATTTTCAGACCAGAAATGCTAAGGGCTAAAATGCTTTCCAGGGCTAATTTGAGGTTCCAGAGACATACAACATTTAAGAAACAACTAATCTGTTTTCCTTTCAAGTCATGGACTCTAAAATAATTTTTTACAAATGGCTGAACCAGTTGCAGATTTAAGTGTTCCTATATGGCTTGGATTTTCAGAATCCAGATTGGATAAGAGCACACTAGACAAGGCAGTACACTTACCCACCACTTTTTTATTACCTTTGCTGAACTCTAACAACTTTTGTGAACAGCACTGGCAATAGAGAAGCTTTGAGGAAGATTCTGCCCCAGGAAATTGTCACAGAATATTTCTTTGCAACTTAGTTGACCTTTGTGTTAGCAAGGTCGACCAAGGCATAAAATTCTCAAAAGTACAGTGAATAGATACTGCTGCAAATAGAGCTTTCTGGACGCATCAAAGGGTTCTCTTCAGGATGTTGTGTCTTAATAACTACTATAACGAGAGAAACTTTTTAAAAAGTTATTCTGCTACTTTGGGGGTGAGTGGAAGGGGAAGAGGTTCTGTGACACTGCTCTCCTTGCGTTAGAAAGCTGAGCCTAAATTTTGACCTAAGACCTGTTATGATTTTGAGGCCTCGTCATCTGAAATGTAAGAGTAAATGTATTTATTATGTACATGACTCTTGCTACTCTTGAAGATTTTCCAAAAGCTTATGCACAACTTTACTCACATTAACTTGGCTCATGTGTACTTGATAGAATGAAGCAAGTGCCAAGGCACTCTTAAAAGGAATGTTGCCACCCTCTCTACCTGGAACTGAAACAAGATCACCAAACTGAAGAAGTATCAAATGGCAGCTTTTCCCACCTGCTTCTGTCCTTATCCTCACCTTTATGAAAAATCTACTTCCTATGCACTCTCTAGGCCCACCTACCCAGTTCAACAAATATTCTTTTTTTTTCCCTTTTCCTCCAAATCACTGGTCTCAAAATTAGTTGTGCATCAGCTGTTTGTGCTTATACCTAAGTGGACATACTTGCAACATGTTATTTCCTGGATCGTGGATTAGCAATAACACTTTATTTTGTGCCAATTCTTTATCTCTGAAGTGTTCCTACTGCAGCAAAATTTGAGTTTTGATTTGGTTTTAATGCATTTTCATTAACCAAAACTCATAGCACAGACACAGACAAGAAACTGAATTCAGGGAAATTTCCCTGGAAAAAAATCTGCTAGGGCTTCCCAAATAATTTGAAGGTGGTTACAGTTAACCATCACTTTCAAAACAAACATACAAATGAAATGTGTGTGGGTATTTTTTTAACTTCCTTTTCATAACACTAGTGTATTGTAAACTGCATGGAATAAAACCTGGTTTTTCCCTTTTAAAGTGTGATGTCTTACATCTGTCTTTTCTAAATGCACTAAATTATATTAATAGTGTCATATCACAGATAATGCCTAGTTTAGCACTTCAGATGTAAAATGTAGTTGCATATTTGTGCACTGATTCAAAGCATTAACACTTTCTCCTTCGTAGTGGAGATGTATCCTTTACTGCTGGCCCAAAGAGTTTGTCACGAAAAAGTTAGGATTATTCAGGTATACATCAGTTTGGAAATTATTTTCCTTTGCAGTTGCTATGACTTGCTGATCATTATAGGAGGAAATAGTGGATATATAATCACATGAAAAAGTTTTAACTAATCACTTTGCATACCTTTTCTTTCGCATGACTCAAAAATCACCCTGCCTAACGTCAAAGATTCTAGAATCCACTGATAATGCTTCCTTTGTTTGAAAAACTAAGCTAATGGAAATTGATGCTTTGTAGTAAGGCAAGCATATAATGTAATAAGTTTCAAGGATAGAAGTGGCTGAAGGTAGTAAATGATTTAAGTACCAAGTACAGGTTGTTGAAATTATCCAGGAAGTTTGACAGCTGTGTCCTCTACAAATACAGAAAAGTTCATAATTGACTATTAGTATTGAGAAGACCACTGGCCAGCTCTTATTTTCCAAACTGCTAGTAAGAATTTGAGAAGCTAAGACCCATGATTTTTAAAATCTTAAAGACTGTATAGTTACATATGAGGTGAATTTCATCTTAACAGTTTAATCAGTTTTAAGTGGAAAGCACATCTATTATTTCTGTGCATATCCAGAAACTTCAGTAGAATTGTGTTATTTTACTAAACTAATTTGCTGCATTTAATTGCATTTGAGTTTTACTACAATAAGTGCTAAGAACAAACTGCTGTAGTAATCATGTAGAGCAATTACAGTAATTAAGTAATCAGTGTGTGCATCTGTATTTTCATCAGACTGTCCTACTGAAAGTATTTGCACTTTAGAGTCAACCGGCATGACTTTCAACCCAAATTCCTGCTTTGCATATCTGTTGCTTCGAGTGTTTTCACCAGTTAGGCAAAGTGCGAGCTTAGAAGGGACAAGAGTCTACCCTGAACTAGAAACCAGGTTATAAAGGGGACATAAAGGAGTAAGTCATTAGCAACCTGTTTGGATCTTTTAAAACATACAGAGTTCATTTGGCACTAGTTTTCCTTTCAGTGGGAAGTTTCACTTCAGAAAGACGAAAGTGATCCGGCAAATTCACCTTTTAGTGTGCTGTTCATCTTTCAGTGTGCTGAAGCCTTGCCTGGTAGTCATAAACACATAGTCCATATGTATGTGACATTCTCAGAAACTGTAATGTGTACAATTTCATGAGAGAGATCCTCTAAGCCAAGTGTTAACAGTTTCCACTGCTTTTTTAATGCCACTGGAATTGTGTGGAAAGTTACACAGGGGAGTATATGTTTGTCCTGGTCTACCATGGGCATTTGCTACTGGTGAAAGGTTTCTTAGCTAGAGTGATCTTCAGCACGTATTTTGATTAGGTCTGATTGAAATCTAGGTGATTGTTTACTGAAATAGTCAAATCTGCAGTTCCCAAGAAGCCATTTTGAACTTTACTACTACACAGAACATAGTTCAAGTAACATTGCAGCACACGGCATAGCTAGGCAGAGGTTTCAGGACTAAAAATTCTTCTGTGTCATTAAGAAAGAGAAGTTCAAGATAAGAACAGAATGTGATTCATACTATACTTGCCACTAAAAACGTGTTCTTAGAAACCCAAACAACACCGCTCCTCCCCCCCCCCAAGGCAAGGAAACCAAACCAAACCAAACCAAACAACAAACCAATGGGAAACAAAAAAACAGGCCGTAAGTCCTGTAAAGGTCAGTGAAACTAGCGCGGGCGGGAGCCAAACTGAAGACCTCCTTCTGTCCCGCCTCTCAGCTCCCTGATAGGCTCGTCCGCCTGCCCATCAGCTGCGAAAGCCCCTCCAGAGCAGGCGGTCCATTCTCCAATCAGGCTCGGCTGGGCACAGTAGGTGGGGTTTGGCCCGGCTCGAGCGCGGCCCGTCAGACCTGCGCGCGCCCGCCGACGGACCAGGCGTTGTTAAGTCGCAGGCGGCTCCCACAGCGCCGGAGGTAAAAATTAACTCAGCTTTTCGCCGGAGCTGGTGGGAGCGAGAGGCACGAAGAAGTGATCGACTTTGGGGTAGCCCCGCGTGGATTTTTTTCCGGTGCTTCATACTCAGGCATTGTTGGGGGCACCTGTGGGTCCTGTGTCGCGAGGATGCGTAAAGCGTGACCATAGGATCACAGACGGGTCGGGCCGAGGGACAGAATAGCGCTGTCGCGCTCCGCGCCGAAGCGAGAGGGAGGGAAACTCCGGAGTGGAGACAAAGCAGGGGGAGCGGGAACATCCGGGTCACTCGCGCGGCCTCGATCCGGGACACGCGCGGCGGCGGCGGCTCTCGGTGAGGCCCGGCCGGGAGTGGGGCCGGGTGGCTCCGGGGTCGGGGAGCGGAGCGGGGCTGGGTCGGGCTGGCGCTCCTCGCCTGCGATGGGACGGGACGGGACCGGCGGCCATGGGCGTGCGGGCCCGGCAGCNGTCCCGGCCCCTCGCGGGGCCGATGGGACCAGCGGCCCTCGCCGGTGGCGGGCGGTGCTCGGCCCTGTCAGGTTACTTGGCCGTCGAACACCGAGCCCATCGCCGCACGGCATCTTCTGTTGTTTAACGTGCGACTCCTGTCGCCTCTCGGCATCTTCTATCTTTCTCTGGCCGCAAGCAGAGGAGACTTTCTATCCTAGTCCAGAGTTAGCGTGCTTTGATTAAAGCTCAGACCGTGGCTTTCTCTACCTTTTTGAAAATTAAAGTTTATATAGTTTGGGGACGAACTATTCCGATAATAATTTCTTCCTATGTCAGTATTTAACCTGCAAAGTGAAAATGTGAGGCTAGCAATCTTAACGTTTTGGGGTTTTTTTCTTGCTGCTTGGAATCAGTAACTCGTACTGGAAGTTCTTGAACCTCAAAGAGCATATTGTTGATGTATTTAGAGACTTGTCTGTGGCACGGGAAGCATTCTTTGCGAGACGTGCATTTTGTATGTGGAAGTAGGTTGTTCCACCTCATCAGAGGCTGTAAATGGATAAGATATTCTGTAATGGGACACAAAGGTTTGCATCTATGATGAGCGTGACGGTTTTATTTTGTCGATTTCCTGAAGTAGGCAGTAACAGCATTAAAGGCAAGCCACTGAGTAAGTGTGCAAGTTTCTGTTAACTTTCTGAGTTGATGGCAGTAAAAGGGACATTACTACCTCTTAATGCCGGGGATAAGTGTGGGGGATTAATGTCAAACAAACGTGAAGACTGATCTCTTCGACTTTTGTGGCATGTGCAAGGTAGGATTGAATAGACTTCCTCTGGTGCAAAGTTCTTTCTGGTGATGTAGCACAGAAATAGATTGGGATATAGAGAGTGTATATTGACAGTTTGTTAGCAGATTGCTTTTGAGGCAATGCTTAACTAATGGGATCTTAGTTTTTGAAATGGGCTTTCAGTCTTCTTTGTCTAATCTTTATTTTCTGGTAGACTGATGAGGTTTTAGATGCTTGTCTGCTCTCATCAATGTAACAGAAGTCTGTGGAAACCATATATGTGAAGCCTGTCATCTCTCATATACACTGAAACTTTGGATGTAGCCTGTCAGTGCTTAGCTAAGTCAAACACCTCAAGATTTGGAAAGCTATTTGTAGAACATAAGAAAAATCTTTAATGTACTAGGGCACAGTATAGTGTATAACAAAAGCAAGTAGGATGCGTGGCCTGCAAACACAGGATTTTTTTCAGTTACTTGAAAAGTTACTCGATTAGTGATGCTCTGCAGGAGATAGACTGTTTATTTACCCAGA
Organism: Rhagologus leucostigma; assembly: GCA_013397725.1. Taxonomy (NCBI): domain Eukaryota; kingdom Metazoa; phylum Chordata; class Aves; order Passeriformes; genus Rhagologus; species Rhagologus leucostigma. The sequence goes on along the minus strand of VZTD01002079.1, from coordinate 34,917 downwards.
GAGAAACTGGCATTTCCCTTGAGGTGCATGTTGTAATTAATTGGCTGTTAGCCACAGGAAATGGAATTCACATATTTGAAAGCATCCTGTAATGTGTCTTTTGGCGGAAAAGGTAACTGAGTGTACTGAACTATGTAAGAATATTTGGATGGTTTATAAGCACAAATGGTTTTCTCAATCTATGATGGGAAGGTTAGTAATAGTATAGTGGACCACCAGGTACCAAAAGCACAACTGAAATTCTGCTGTATATTCAGTTCATTTGCATCTCTTGCAAGGCTGTGGGCTCACAACATATTAAGAATTGCTCCCTGTATAATTTGGTTAAGGGAGAGGTTTTTTGGGTTTTTTGGTTGCCTTCGGTTTTTTGGGTTTTATTTTTGGTTCCACTGGTATCTTTTTCAATGGCTCCGCATCTCCTGCATGTGAACAGACTAAAATGTGAAGTCATGTGTACACACTCACTAAGTCCTGCAAGTCTTCTGCCATAATTAAGATAGAGGTGTATGGGTTGAGAATACTAGAGGAAAATTGGACTGAATAGATACAGGTGTATGGGTTGGGAATACTAGAGGAAAATTGGACTGAATATAGGAATATTTTTGTGTATGTGCATGTTCACTGAGTGTGAATTGCCCCTTTTAAAAAGCTTTATCTGACATTAATTTGAAGGTGTATTAGGGAATATGGCCATCCAGGCAAAACTGGCTTAAAAAAAAAAAGTCGAAGAACGAATTTAAAATACGTGTTGTCCTAGGAACTGCATAAGTTGCTTAATCTGGTGTTTTTAAAGATTTACAGTTCATATGCCTATAATAGTAGTAGACTCCAGTACTTCTTATAAGTAATCAACATATTTGGAGGTTGTGAAATTTTGCATAATTCTTTGCCGGTGTGTAAGTGTTTGTTTTAATAGAGTGGTAACACTGCTTTCATTCATTCTGTGAACTTGTTAAGTGGAAGTGTTCTACTCTTCTGCTGTCAGAAAGGCTCGTTAGGTGCATGTGGAGTTGGGAACAAATTGGCCTGACTTCTCCCACTGCCAATTATCAGCTCTTATTTAAGATGTGTAGAAGTGGAGTTATAAGGAGGGTTAAAAACCTTCATTGGAATTTGACAATGTGGCTTGTGAAACCCTGAGTTTAGATACAGTTTGACAATGAAAAATAAGCTCTCGCTTTGAGTACTGTTCTGGGTGAATGGAGAATCCTCCCCTGAATTTGAAAGCACCACTCGTGCAATTATCCTGTCTAGAACTGTTCCTGTGTGATGCAGTAGTGAGTGACCTGTGCTCTGCATATTTTTTCTATAGTGTGGTCACCATGCTTGGCTGTTACTAAGGCAGTGAAGGTGCAGAAATATTCTTTAGTTTATACTGGAATTGAAAATCTGCCTTGTGGAATGAGCCGCTGGCTCTTCCTTAGCTCAGTTCTGTGTTGCTGCCTGTTCCTGCTGTTGTCTGGAAGTTTTATAGTGGCATCACTGCAAAACTGAGATGACTTTGTTAAATTCTGTGCCTGTGTTGCTTTTGTGTGGAATACTGGCTTTCAATGGGAATTTACCCTAAAAGTAACATTTCTTATTCCCATTTGCTAGAAATGGGAGTAATGTAGGTGTTTGCCTACAGAAGAAAGCCATACCTGATGTGGTGTAGGAAGGAGAGAAACGGAATGTGTATCAGCTGCACAAATAGGAAGTCTGAGCACTTTTTCCATTACTGATAGTGTTTCTGTTGTCAAGCTACTGTCAAAGTTGCTTCTAAGACAGGGTCCAAATATAAAGCAATAAGGTAAGGATGGAATTTTGTAGGTCAAGTCCAGTAACTAAGAGCTTGATGGCATGGGGAAACGTGATGTTATTCCTGATGATAAATTATGCAGGCTGTGCAAAAATGTGCGTCTTGGTTATTGAAGTGAAAATCAGAGGTCAAAATAATTCTTGAGTGAGCAGGGCTTATAAACACATAATGTCTTGTTTACGCTATAAGTATATGCTAACAGTAATTACTTTTGTTTTAGAGGGACTCTGAATATGTCTGGCATAGCTCTTAGCAGACTTGCACAGGAGAGAAAAGCCTGGAGAAAAGATCATCCATTTGTAAGTATGAAAACTGCCAAATTTCTGACTCTGCAGTTGTTTCAGTGTTCTGGTGATGCTTTTTTTCTTTAACCTGATAGGATTTTTTTTAAAATTAAAATAAATTATTTGAATTTTTTAAAAAAAGCTTTTTAAAACTGTGTAGTGCAAAAAGACGTAACTTTGTATAAAGATAAAATATATCATGAATTATTTTAAGTACATCTTCTAAAATCCCTGCCCTCTGTCTTTTTGCCTTAATTCAGGGATTTGTAGCAGTACCTACAAAAAATCCAGATGGCACAATGAATCTAATGAACTGGGAGTGTGCTATTCCAGGAAAGAAAGGGGTAAGACTTACTGTTCTTCTACCTTCTCACTTCTGGTGAAAAGTAACATAAGTTGCTTATGCATTGCATTGACAATTGAGAATTTAACTTACATGTAGTTTAATTAAAAAGTTTGTATCTCACTGCTTCTTTAGAATTAAAAGTGCTGTGGACTAGGAATATTGGACCAAGTACAACACAAGCCTGTTCAGCTGTTGGCACTTAGCACCTTAAGAATACAAGTTTTCACAGGAGTGTTTAAGAGTCTTGCACTGAACAAACTGGAGGTTGTCTTCTGCTTCTTGCTTCTTCTGAAATACTACTATTAATTACTTGGGGGTTTTAATTCTTTCAGGTCTTCGGTGTGGGACTTTTTTGCTTTGCCTTTTCTACCGCCTTTTGCCAATATGCTTAAATACCCTTATGATCTTGTTTCTTGAAGTCTGAGAAGACTCTGTGTGTAGGCAAAACCTGCAGGTTCTCTGCTGCTGCCTTAGCTGAATGCTGAACATAACATTGCTGTTACAGTTACAACTTAGTTTTGGTAGTTGTCTGCACACAGCTTAAGTTAGTTCTTAAAGAAGCACCGACAAAAAATCTAACACAGTGTAAGGGAAAAACTCATCCCCGTGTGTTCTGCCAAAACAAGATTATCCCCCGTAACAGTTTATACACCTTATCAAGATGTCACCTTTAAATACTTAGGTAAAATTTTTATGCCATACGAAATCTCCATGCTATTGCTTAGAAGTTTTGTAACCCACAGAATGGAGCAAACGAGGCCTTAAAGCCAGCTTCATGTCTACTAGAAAATGTCACACCAGGAAAAGATTGGTTATGCTGATGTGATTCCTGCTAATTAAAAAAATTATATTTAACAAGAAGCAGCATGACTTGCTCATCTCTACCAGACCAAGCAGTTGCTCTCTATTGCCCTTGTGTTTGGCAGCATCCTATACTGCAGCTGCTTCCCCTGAGATAAGTAGCTGAAACCATCAAAATGCTTTCTTGTCAGCCAGATGAAATACTGAAGTGGCGTTAGTCCTGGGTTGGATACTCTGTTCACTCTTTTGACAGCAAATCACTAGTTAACTACCTAACACTGAAAAAAGCATCTGCAGCTAGTCCCATAATGCAATATGGTTGTGATACTGCTGTCATACTGTTAGCCTTAGTAAGGCTTTTGAGTGTCTGCTGTCTTTCGTACCCATAAGGTACGTTGCTCTATCAGAAACATGATGAAAACTTCACCAACTGTTTTATTCTTCTGTGTAAATTATTAAAAGCTATTTGTCTTCCTCTGTGAGTGAAAGCAAACAAAATAGGTAAAGTTTATTCTGTCAAAAAGCTCATATTTTCTAAAAAGGAACTCCTCCAAGAAGGTATAGCGAATAGATTTTTCTAGTTGTTGACAACTGACTACAGCAATTTAGAGCGAGTTCTTAAATACACTGTAGCAAATGTAATCAAACTCATTCACTTCTGTAAATGTGTTATCTTGTTAATTCCTAGCATGATTTTCTTCCTGTTCTAGCTTGAAACTTTGCATAATGAATACCGATGTCAGTGGAGCGATTTTCTCTTTTCATGTGGGTTTTTTGGGTGTTTTGTTTTGTTTTTTGTTTAGCTAAAAATCACATAATTCAGATAGGAAATAATTAAGAATTTCCTTCTAAGGTGGTCATATCTGTCTGTCTGTGAGGATAAGATTTGATCAGTTTTGCTCTTCAGATGTGAGACCATCTTTACTCCAGTTGTCTTAAAGAATCAACCCAACAATTTACTTTCATTGCAGTGTTTCCATAGCAAGGGCAAGTTACAGAGAAGTTGTCTGAATTTTACAGCTATAATAATCTTTCCTGTATTTCTACACTTCTTAGCAGAACTCAGTTTGTCAGAAGATGGGCTTTTTCCTTTGTTTACATATTTTGTATATTTGAGACAGTCTTTTTCTCTATTGCTAGATGTTTTTTCTTGTTTATATGACTCTTTTGAGTAGTGCTGTCTTATTTGGTTTGTTCTGTGTCATGGGAACTGCTCCTATCATGCTCTTGCCAGTTTTGGATAGGGATAAAGCGCTTCTTACCATTTCTTGTTATACAGAAAGATGGAATCTATGAGACTACATTCTACCAAACACAGACAGGGTTAGTTTAGACTAGTGAATCTCATAAACTGTAGCAGTACTATGGTGCTGTCGACATTTTTAGTTTGTTTGTGGTTTTATTAGTCACAGTCTCATAAGGCACAGTAGAAGCCATTTACATTCACATGCTTAAAGGGTGTATCTATATCCTATCTTCTCAAACTTAAGTAGGGATACAACAGCCCCTTCCTCGTTGTATGTGTATCATCTAAAACTTCAGAAGTATTCTCTTCTTATGTAATGTGAAAATTTCACTTTTATATGGAATTATTGGTGATGATCCTGACTGTGCTGATGACTCGGCATCACTTACTAGCTGTAATGAAGAAAGAAACCCCTTCCTTTCCACTTCAGCTTCTTACATAGGTAGGATAGCTTACCGTGGTCTAGACAGTGTGCTACAGTGCAGGACAGCTGTTCTCTACTGTGTAGCAAAAGAATGTCTTGTGCTTTGCCTGAGAAGCTGTATTCTTGGTAAGCTTTTTTCCACAATTTTGACTTTTCCTTGCTGTAACCGAAACTCTGCCTTAACTTTTTATAGACACCGTGGGAAGGAGGCTTATTTAAACTACGGATGCTTTTCAAGGATGACTACCCTTCTTCACCCCCAAAATGTAAGTAAAATTACTGAAAACCACAGATTTATTAGAACAGTGTTGAATTAATCCAGGAGGTTCTTACAAATGGTTATTGCTTTCTTACAGTTTTGTTTGATTTTGGGGGTTTTTTTTTAAAGGCGCATTCCTTTTTCTTTTTTCCCCACCCACTTTGCATTCAGTAAGTTGTGATGAAATCAGCTAAGCGCTCGATACATTAAAATTGGGAGGGGCGGGAGATTGCTGTGTAGGTTCCCTCAAAGTTTGACAAAAGCATCGCTTGAAGTTTTCACTACATTATCAGCACTCCTTGGAAACTAATGTGTAGGCATGCTTAGACTAAACCCCTATGCATGTTCTTACTGTTAAGTTGGTCTTCTGTGCTGAGAACTCAGAAGACAAAAACTTGGAAAAAAGGGTTCTATAATTTGAACCCTTTAATCGACTTGCTCTAAACCATTAATCTGTTCTTTTTCTGCTACTATGTATAACAGATCTTCAGATACCTAATTTCCTTAAGTTTTTGAACTGAATTTTCCTTATACCATCTCAAACTTACCTATTATAGAAACCTAAAAACATCTATTGCCTTGAACGGTTTCTTGGTTCTTGAATTGGCTACCGTCTCAGATCAATGACAGTGATTACAAATCACTCTTTTGACAGCGGTTCATCTCTCATCACATTAGCATATTTCAGCTCTATCAACTCCTGGCTACTCCTTTTGTTTGTTGCCACCTAAGTACATGTAAAACAGGGGGAAACATCTCTTTTAACTGAAAACATTTCACATTATTTTCTTGAGAAATACCAGTTTCCACATTCTGGCAGTGTTAAAGGAATTGTCATGCCTTAAGGTAAGATCTGTGTGTGACTGATAAGACTCCCTACCAATGCAGCTTCTGAAGTACTCCTGAACTCGATTGGGCAGCAAGACTGTTATGTCTTGTGAGTACTTGCGATGTCAGATGGATTGGAAAACTGCACTAATATGAAGATATTTCATGTACTGCAAAAGGCAGGTTCATTACTCTACTCGAGATGCTGGCTGTTGCATTTAAGTCCGGTAAAGATTAGAAGAAATGCCAGAATATAGACTGAGTGGCGGAAGGAAAGCTGCACAAGCCTTCAGTTAGTCTTGTAATTTAAACTTGGTTCCTCTTGTTCAGCACATCTTGATTATACATAGGAAAATATGAAACTGAAAAAATGCTAGGCACTGAAGTCTTCCTTGTATGAAACTTTAAGTATTTTAAAGTGAGGAGAGAAAAGATGAGTGAGGGGTAGTATCTTTCCTTTACATAGTAGTATGTGAGGCTGAAAAGACAGAATTGTTTTTAAAAGGTGTTTATCACAAAGGTACTACGAATTACTTTGTCAATTTCCATTCATAAACCAAAAGATTACCAGTGAAAAAGACAATGTTAGATTGCCTGGATTGATATCACAGATGTGATGGAGTTCCTGCTTTAGGTGTGGGCTTAGCCAAGAAGAAAACTGATGGGAATTCCTCCAGAAATCTGTGCGGTTTTGTTTGGGGGTTGGGGGTCTTTTGCCAGTGTTGGTTTGGGGTTTTTTTGGGTTTTGTTTTCCACTACTGATCTAACCCAGTGCTCTGATCTTCCTCTTAGCACTGTATGCTAGTAATTTCCTCTTCTTTATCAGGTAAATTTGAACCACCATTATTCCACCCAAACGTGTATCCTTCAGGCACCGTGTGTCTCTCCATCTTAGAGGAGGATAAGGACTGGCGGCCAGCAATCACAATTAAACAGGTCATTAGTTGTACTTAGACATATTCTTAACACTTTTGCTTTGCTCGCTTATCTGGTGCGAATATAAGATGTTCACTGTGTGTTGCTGCAATTGGTTTCTAAGGGTTTTTCACTGAATCTCTTTTAGTAATATCCGTAATATATGCCTCTGTTACTTCTATTCCTTTTTCCATAGATCTTGTTAGGAATACAAGAACTTCTAAATGAACCAAATATTCAAGACCCAGCTCAAGCAGAGGCTTACACAATTTACTGGTAAGTATCTTTGCGTATCAGCTTGAAAGCTGTCATATTGCCTACAGTTCTCTGTTACTTTTAGTATTACCATGCAAATACTTTTGGAATGACCAGGAGAATTTTCTTACCTTCGTGACTGTGTTCTGTGGAGATGCCTAGATTGCGCCAAACTTGAACAAAATGGTAACTTCATGGCTGTTAGTCTAGTGGAGCTTTTAATAGCAAAGCTACAGCAATAAAGTGTGAAGACTCCTTATATAATGATTTTCATCCTGATTCTAGCCCAACAGAGTCCTTTCCCTTAAAGGCTGAATAGTAACAATGAGGCATAATGGTGTCATGAGACCAGGAGAAGAGGAGACTGAATCAGGTGACAAGTCACATGCATCAGTACAGGAGTAAATTCTGCCAAGTAGTGTGTACCTGTAAGCACTTGTGCCTGAAGGATAAAGGAGAGCTCTGGTCACTGTAGGGAAGCATGGTGTTTTTGGAAACTACATCTTCCAAAAGAAAAGGTTGTAAAGTACAGAATGCCTGGAGCTTTAGCAGAATGAACTTCGCATTGATTAGGAAAGGGGATAATTTGTGAGCTAAAGAGACTTTCTGGGTTTGTGTTTTGTTGGTGGTTTTTTTTGGTTTTTTTAGGCTTAATCTTAACAGTTTTCCCACCATTAAAAATGAGTATCTGTTCTATAATCTTGAGGGAAGCAAAACATTTTAAACAAATGCTTTTGGCACCGGCAGCTACTGAAACAATAACCGAGATGGAAATGCGGAATTACCATTCTGGACAGTGCCATCCAGGACAGTGCCAAGTTTGAAAAATAACGTTTTATGTGACTGCACATGCAAGCTATGTTAGAAATTGTTTTTTATAGGGTCCTAGTGAAAAGGAGACATAGGGATGGGTAGTGTGGCTTGCATTTAATTAATGGCTTCACCCGGTGTTATTTTTTAAAGTACTTACTGAAGGCCTGATGGAGTTGAGTGCACATAGAAGACAGTTAAGTGGCCACAGTTGTAGGAGCCAGGAACGATGAGGCAGGCCTCAATAATATACTTCTATACACGTATAGGTAGTCTGTGTTTTATATTTTGTAATCACCTCCCACATGGATGTATGTACAAAACTAGTCTTGGCTAGTCTTGTTTCTGCTTTAAGTGCTTCTAGGGGGGAAAAAAATCTATTGAGCTTAAAATATTACATGATTTTTGTTACTTCAAGTATATATAGTCTCCCATTTATCCTCTTCATGTCTCTTGGACCTACAGAGTATTTCAGATGGGTTACTATTAGTCTGCAGTCTGAGTGTGTGTCTCTCTTGCTACTTAGTGAATATCTGGTAGATGTTAAACAGAGCAGGATTGTGCACGCATCATAATGTTAGCATAGTTGATAAATACTGCGGAAGATGCAGCATTGTTTACATAGATGTCTCAGTTGAGCTGTTAAACTTTCAAGAATAAAAGTTGTATTCAAAATAAGAATACTTATTCTCAGGATTCCTTTGGTACTGTCATTCAGTAACTTTAGCACTCCTAATGTGCTAACCTACTTCCTCCTCTTTGCTGTAGGCACTCAGGGTCTGCTATGGAAGGCATTTTTCTGCGTGGATTCTATGGGTGCGAGACTTAACAGCTAGGCTATGTTCTCGTGTGACAATGCAGTATAACTTACAGAAGAAATGTAGAATAAAGTTTGTAAATATGTTCATGAGAAGAGAGTATCTTCAGTCTCTTTGCTGGCAATTGTTCACTGCATGTGACCAAAATTGGTTTCATTTCTTCTTCCCCCCCCAGTCTGTCAAGTTCTGAGGATATAATTTGCTGCCCTTTTTTTTTTTTCCCCACTGCAGCAAGCCTTCATAGCTGAAAGTAAGTTAAATTTACTGCAAAGCTGTCTGCACAATCTAGTCACTCTAAGCTACCTCTGGTAGAAGAGTAATGGTTACAAATTTTTGTTTAGCTCAACCGACACTTCTGACAGCTAATACAAAATGGACAACTGAATGTAAATGGATGCTTTATTATGCTACTACTACCCGTTGTTGGCACAAAAACAGAAAACAAAGAACTTGCCCTTTTATATCCTGAGTCTGAGGCTTAGTGGCTGGATATAGTTCCCTCAAGCAGTACTTGCTTATTTAATCAATCTGTAGCAAGTATGCTACTCTTAGCAATGTTGAACTAGCTTTTTTTTCCCAGCTGAAGATTAGGATAAACCTAAATTTGTGAGTCAAGGTCTGTAGAGATAAAGGCTAAAATTACCACACCATTATCATTTTCCTGTTCCTTAGGAGTGTTTCCATTCTCTCTCCAAAGCACTAAAGATGATAATTTAATATCATATGAAGTCCACCAGCTGTTAGTGAACTGCTCTCCTCACTTTGGGCTGTTAGGGTAGTGGAATTTGTTTTTAATGACCTCAGGTCTTAATGTGAGTGGGGAGTAGAAAACTTCAGATGAATGAGAGAATGTTTGCACCTGAGGTACAGTTGGCCTTGAGAAGAGCAGGTGCAAACCTGTTTGAAGAGACCTGGTACAGTATGAAGTAAGTGCAATCATTTGCCAACAGGTGGTGTTTGGGAAGTATCTAGTTGAACAGTACCATACTTGTCCAGAAAAGCTTTTAATTTATTGTAGTGTTCAGTGAATATCAAATGGGTTTTCCTTCAGCAATGATTTCTATTTCTCTTCAATATGAAACTATCTATCTAATACAGCCTCTGATTACTCCAGCTGTAATTACCCTTTCTCTTTTCAGCCAAAACAGAGTGGAATATGAAAAGAGGGTTCGAGCACAAGCCAAGAAGTTTGCACCATCATAAGCATTTGTCATGCAGCATCTTAAAAAGGAAGGGATTGGTTTGGCAAGAACTTGTTTACAAAACTTTTGCAAAATCTAATGTTGCTATGTACAATTAATATTCACATAAGGGGAGGGGGTTGTATGTGTGCCATTTTCCATATTCGCCAGTTGTATACAGTTCTAAATTTGCTGAATTGCCCCCAGTTTTTTCATACAGGGTCTCTTCCTTCAGTCTTTTGTATTTTTGATTGTTATGTAAAACTTGCTTTTATTTTAATATTGATGTCAGTATTTCAACTGCTGTAAAATTATAAACTTTTATACTTCTATAAATTCACTAGTATCTCTAGTTACTTTGCTATCTGATGCAGGCATGCTTTAAAATGTTAGAACTATATTTAGCCTCTAGCTGGCTGTATGAAAAAAAATCATGCCCTCCACCCCCTTCCCTCCCTGAATTTGTTTTTTCTATCTTTCAGAAACTAGGTTGTTACTGCTTAAGAGCCTCTGAGATCCAAAGTTAGCCAGCATCCTTATTCTGCATCACTTTCTTTGTGTTTATATGGCATTCTGTCTGTGTTGCTGTTTAGAGTAAATAAACTGTTTATATAAAGGGCTTTGTTTCATTTATCTTCATTAAAATTATTAAAAGACTGCCATTTAAAAATGGCTCTGAATACAATTCAGTGCAAGTCCCATTTTTAAGGCCTGCGATGCTGCGTTTGCCTTTTGTTTAGATGTTGCCTTTGTTCGCTTTGCCTGTCCCTGACCCTGAGCACGAATGTGGCCCTTCCTTGGGCCACGTGTGGTAACTGCAGCAAATCAATTCTGATCAGTTTCTCAAGCAGCGTACAGAATTCGGACTCTAACTAGAGACCAGTTGCTTACAGTGCATAATGGGATCAGCATAATTGTGTGACCATGTTAATTTAAATTTTCATGAGCTTTAGACTGATATGAACAATAATAGAAGCTGTCCAAGGAATGCTGAGGATTTTTAATGGTGCTTGTTGATCAGAAATAATTTTGTACCTTTTTCCATATGTTAATGCGTATAGCTTCTAGGGAAGGGACGTGCTCTATGCAATTACAGTTTCCTTCTGTAAAGGAAATCCATTAAATTATGTAAATTATTTTCATGTATGTCAAGCTGATATGCCCTCTATTAAACTTTCACTGCTTTTTTTAATTGTATTTTTTAGTCAAAATCATTCTGCAAAACAAAAAATATGTGAAAAGCTTTGTTCCATCTGAGCTTAGCTTCTTCAGTGCTTTTATTAAAAAACAGCTACTGCTCAACACTTAAGTTATTCTAAGTTATACAGCTCTGTTCCCAGATCTGTTTTGCTTGTCTGCATTCGATTAATATAGCTTTGTAATATAAAAGCATTCCCCCAAATCAGAATAGCTAACACCCTCACATTGTTCTCAGTCCTTTAAAAATTGTTGGATTACTTTCTTGTCGCCACCTAGAAATCCTTGCTAAAACAGTACATTTGGGAAAGATTTCATATGGGGGGAAGTTACTGAGAAACCAAATCAAAGGAAAAGTCTCCTTGTAGAATAAATTTACTTGTGCGTTTTTAAAAGGGAAATCGAGTATTTGTACCACTCTAACTGCTGCTGTTACTCCCAGCTCTAGCTCCAGTAGCGCTAGCATTTAATCCCTCTAGTAGTAGAGGGACAAGAGGAGAAAGTCCTGTGATGTTGAAGAACTTTGATTTGTGAAGGTACGTCTACAAATTGTCCTTAGTATCTCCAGTTCTACTGCAGGGTTGCTAAAGTGTAGGTTTCAGTTGGGTGCTTGAAACTCCAACGGGTATTCTATTTAAATATACAGAAAACAACTGCTAACAGCTCATTTTCATTATACAAACTGGCAGGCACAGGGAAAAGTGACCTAAGATACTAGTGCTGGTGCGAGTCTTGACACAAAGCTCTAAGGGCCAGACGATGTGTATTTCTGACTTGGTACAGTGCCACTTTGAGTGATGCAAATACACAGAGATAGCACTGATGAATCTGTGATCTGAAATTTCACAGTACGGGTCTGAATAAGAAGTGCCAAAACTGTGTGTTGTTTAGGACTGTATCAGAGTAAATAAAATAAGCAATTAAAGTCCCTGAAAAGACATACTGAGATGTTAAAGCAATTCCAAGAAGCACTTTTTCCTTTTAAGCTTAGCTCAGTTTATTCTAACTAGATGAAGCAGTTGAAATACATGTGGCAGGTTCAAGCCTGCAAAAAGTCAGACACTCCTTATGCGGTAGGTACCATGAACAGGGCAGTAGCTTAGTCATGTTTTCCTGTTGAAATACAGACGAGAAGTTAAGAAAGTTTACCCAATACGCTATTAGTTAAAAATAATCTCTACAAACCACTTTCCAGACATGTTGATTAGAATAGAGGATTATTTATTTTTTAACTTCTAAGCTTCAAGCTCCTTACAAAATAATTTAACATTCCATACTTACCTAAAAATTAAATAACCTAGAGCCCTCGTGCATAAAACGACCTATAAACCTGCATAGAGACTTGAGGTTTGCTAAGCACCAAGTTACAGGTAAACAAGACACACTCAAGTATTCTCAAGAAAATTTCTTTATACGAGATGTTATGACTCTTTTGGATTATTGGGGATTTTTATTTCCTGTTGTATTTTTATTTCTTCTGGACTGCTGTCATCAGTGCTTTCACTGCTTTCAGTGGCATCATCTGGATTGCTCACGCTGTCCTCGTCAGAGTCTTCCTTGCTTTGTGCTAGACTGGAAACATTTTTCAGGATTATAAAACCAAAATAACTTACAGTAAGAAAAACTAGTATTTAAATTAAATTTCATTACCCTGCGGAATTGACTGGCCTGTTGGGATTAGAAAATTCTTTTTCTAAGTCAACATCAAATGGATCTGGAAAAAGAAGGAAAAACTGCAGAAGATGAAAAAAGCATTTTTTTAATGGTCTGCCTTCATTTTCACAGATTATTGGCAGGGAAGAGAAGGCACAGAAAGTCTGGTTCACATTTCTCGTACGTTTATCATAGTTGTTTGATGAGAAACCAGGGGAGGTGAGAAAATAACCCTAGGCTTTTCATTCTTCCCTCACCCCCGGAAGGGGTTCAGTAGCTCTTTAGAGGTAGTCAGATTGTGTAAGTAGGTAAGAAAACATGGATGGTCTCCAAATGATTAAATTCTAAAACGGCTATCTAGCTAGCTGATGTCCACTGAGAAGTGAATTACAGCTGTCCAGGTTTAGCTCTTGCTGAGTAAGGGTAGGGCTGGGCTTACTCTGGCTGAGGTAGCTGGGAAGAACTCTTGCCTCAGAAAAGCCAAACAAGGCATGATAGCCTTGGTTCTGCAGTTCAACCAGGAAATACGTAGGACTGTAGGTGGAAGTGTGCTTTAATTGGCATAGTCGTGTTGCCCCTTAAGAGCTGTCTTCAGTTTAGTCTAACTAGTTAGGCTTCCACCAATCAAGAGGATGGTTTAATTCAGTATCATGGCAAAGAGATCAAAGTTTAGAGCAACTAAAGGCTGTTGACTATCTTCTTACAGTATGAGCCCCTGGCCTATTGTACAGGGCTTAATCACTGGGAAAGGAAAATGTTAATTAGGATAATCTCTTTACATACGTTCTTGATTATTTGCCTTTCTTTGTGCTGTCTTGCCTGAGACCAAGCACTCACCTGTGAATACAGACTGAAATACTGGGATTCCAATAAATTACTGGAAGAGTTTGAGAATAAACTACTTGTACTTACTATAAATTATTTTAATTATCTTTATAGGTCTGATTTTAAACATCTTGATTGGGGACTACATAAATAAGTCTATTAAAGGTCCTTCCTACGTTTATGCAGAACTAACTTGCTGTCTGACTGTACGCCTATATTTCTCTCATAGTTCCTTCTCAATTACTAGTCTTTTTACTCACCCTCTGCTTTTAACATCTGTATATAAAACAAGGAAGCATCATACTTTCTTTTTGCTCCCAAATCTTCCAGTTTGGGTTAGTTGAATACGGGTAACTGCTTCACAGTTCAGCTGTGAATACACTACTCTATGCATTAAATTGCTTTCGTTGAATATAATGGGCAAAGAGGCACATTTAGCACAGTATAAAGACAGAACACCACGTATCAACAAAGCACTTATCTTCCACCTTGCTAGTATTTTCGTGAGATTTAAGTTAAAGATTGTAAAGAAACTACTTAGAAAAAGGGCATGTGTAGTGTTCCTGTAGGTTTTTCTCTTACCTACTTCTTCATCTTTTTTTTCTTGGACACTGGCTAAGAAGTCCTTCTCAATGCTTAGAATGTCATCCTGGCAATGACAGGCTGCGTATTTTTCCAAGAGATTTTTGTTCAGGTCAGTAAATGCCTTACCCCATTTAAATTTCCTTAGAAGAATGGTGGCTAGATCTGGGAATCCTAAAACACAAAATAAATTATCAGTTTTCTCCTTTAGTGTGAGATTTCACTCGGCTTACATGTTTCTAGTTCAGTACATGCCTACGTATCAATACAATACAGAGATGTTTGCTAGTCTTTCTTTCAGTGTTCGGAGATTAAAACTTTTGGAAAGACTGCAAATATTTTCAAATTTCAGTTTAACTTGAAACATGGAACTGAATCCAAGAATTGCCTTTCAGTGAGTGTTACATAAAAATATTTTGTACAGGTAATGAATGATTCAAGCTCTAGGTCCCACAGCCCTTCAGTACATATTGTACCAATTGTACATACAGCGTTTTCAGAAGATAAGATTTGTCTGCAATATGGTAGAGCATTTCTCTTATCAAAGTTCTGTGATGAGTCTGCAAAACATCACGGGGGGGGGGCAATTTCTTTTGTTCTTACCCGGACCTCGACCTATTAACAGCCGGCTGCTACCTCTCATTAAGGCAAAGGTGCCTAAGGATTCGTGTTCTGTCTTCTGTCTTTTTTTAACGTTTTTCTAATGTTACGCACCATCCAGACAAAATGAGGAATATCAGTTTGTGTCCTGTTTAGTAGCTGACACGAATACTCCACAGATACCTCAGTGCCACCGATACAAGCACTTGGAAGAAAGCTAGACAATCTGATCCCAAACTCAAGAAAGTGATGACCCATGTGACAGCATTACAGTTTCCTTTGTTGCAGACCATCTCTTCTGATTTATTAAGGATGTAAGAATTGCTAGCAATGTACTTCACATTAGACAAACTGAGCCTACCGACAATGCAAAACGCTGCAGCAAAAGCTTCCACGCAGGACAGCTTGCATGGCCGACCATAGTTTACAGGATTTGCAGCCACCAAGTAAGGCAGCAACCGCAGATGGCTCCCTCTCATTCTCTTAAAGGGTGTTTCTTCTAATTTGGCCCATGAGCAATCTATGACTGCAATTCCACTCTGAGCAATGACACGCCTGAAAAAAAGAAATGTCACTGCGTTTGAAAAATCGTCACCATTATACTGATGAAGTGGGAATTCAAATTGCCGCTTTATATTGGCAACAAACTTGCATACAATCCCTGCTTTTGTCAATCAAAACCCATATGCTTTACAATAACCTAAAATAGAGATGCAATGAGAAAGAGTAGTAGCATGGTTTTCCTGGTCCAAACATGCAAATGGCGAGAAAAGGTTTATCCGTATGTTTCAGAATGAAATGTGAGTAATTCTAGGTTTAAAAATGTGACAGAGAAGTGTGATTAACAGTAATGTTCACATCTTAAACTACACCAAAGTTCAGATTTAGGTTCTCTGCTAGCTTCTAAAGACAAATCTTTTCTCTGAGTAAGTATATCTTTATAAAAGTTCTGCAGGCACATTTGAAGAAAATTCTCATTTCCCCCCAAAAGTTTTCTGTTTAACACATTGTGTTGCCTAACCGAAGACCATTAATACGGCATGATAAAAGATACAGCAGCTACAGGCCCGTGCTCTGAAGAAATTAACCTACAAGACGCGCACCTTGATTTTTCATTGGGATCTACAGCTGCTTTTCTCACCTGATACCAGCTGTGTAAAAATGTTAAGCTGATTTGATTAAAACGGCTCTATTTCTCATGTTCATGCATTGGTGTAATATAATAAGAAGGTCAGTTTCATTCCGTATCAGTTTTGGCCATGAATCAGTGCTTAAAATGCTCTCCCTAATACAGCATTAGGACGGTATTTGAACCAAGTGCTCTCCCGCACAGTCTGCGCTTCCCCCTTCCCCCCCGCGCCTGCGTTTTGCCAACAGGCACCGGGGCCCCACCTGTCAGCGGGAGAGACATACTCCGTGGCCAGCGGACTGAGGACGACGCCCGGGAATCTCTGGCGGAGGCGCAGGGTTCGCAGCAACCCTTTCCGGGCTAGTTTTCTCCCGGTGCATTTCTTGGGATCGCAGTGTCCGAGCTCCCACATGGCAAGGGGGCAGGGGAACTTGGCCTCCCGAGCGCCCCCATCCGCGGCCCTCTCGCCCTCCAGGGAAGCTGAAAACAGCAGGTGTACATCAGTGCCCAGTGGCGAAGCGGCACAGCCCGGCAGGACGCGCCTGCCCTTGCCCGCGTTCCGCGGCGCCTCACGCACCTCTCAGCGCGGCCTCCGCTTCCGCCGCGAAAGTTTCGAGACTGCGAACCCCGCGCCGGCTCCCGCGCCGGCGGCGCTCCATGGCCGCGCCCGGGGGAGACACCGCCCCGCTGCGCGCGCACTTCCGCTTCCCGCGGAAGAGGCGATGGCGGCGCGGCTGCTACTGGCGGCCCTGAGCGCGGCGCTGGGTGAGTGAGGGGGCCGCTGGGCGAGCGGGCGCGTCGGCGGCTTGGTCCGTCCGCCGCGGCCAAACTGCTCTCTCCTAGCAGGTCTCTTCGCCTCGGCGGGGAAGATGAAGATCGTGGAGGAGCCGAATACGTTCGGGTACGTGGCCGCCCGCTCGCCGTGTCCCACGATCCACCCGCACTCGGCGGGTTCGGGTCTGTCTGCCGTTGTGCCCGCTCCAGCCCGTTTCTTCCTCCGGGGATGGGGCGCCGGGCCGGGGCGCTGCCGCAGACCCCGCTGTTGGCCCGCGGGCAGCGGCCATCGGTGTTGGGACACACAGGTAGGGGAGGATGTATGCACGGCCAGATGCATAACTCAGCCTTAAACGTTTACCTTTCCTTCTTTTGAAAGGTTGAATAACCCATTCTTGCCTCAAACAAATAGGCTGCAGCCAAAGATGTCCCCGTCCGCAGTATCAGGTATATGCAATCGTTATTTTTTGGGGGGGTACAGTTTTCATCATTTAGCAACAGTTGTTTGCAATGCAAATAGTCTACTTCAACTTTATGCACACAAGACCTAATTTTGCGTGTGATTTTATAAGCATCACAGAAAATAAGCATGGGCAAATATATTTTATTGTGCTCCTGAAGGGTTAAAACCTAGATTAACTTCCCTGGTGGTTCCAGGTCCCGGTGGTCTTTATACTGGTTTTGTGACAGTACTATCCATATGTTTTATTCTGTGTTTTTTTAGCCTGACACAGATCCTTTTGACCCACAGTAAGCACTCCTTTCTTCTTGACACTATCCTTGATGTCATTGAGGTTATCATATAAAAGTCATCCCATCACCTGATAGTACTTAATAGCCAAAGATAGTTTTAAAAAAAAAGTCCTAAGAGTAGTCTTGGAACCAGTCAGAGAGGCTCAGTTTCACACACAGCCTAGGTGTTGCAACATAAATACACCGCTTAAGCAAAATAAACAGGAATGTAAAAAATTCTAGGCCATTTATATAGACGGGCAGATAAACACTGAAGGCAAAGACAAAGCAAAATGGAGTAACTCTTTTCTCTCTGCTAACCTTAGGCACAGACTTAAACCTTGTTCAGATTCAAGAGAGGCATTTTGGTGTGGCGACACTGAATGTGATTATGCTTGATGTTTTTTGTCATGTTTTATGAACTCAAATCAAGTGTATAATTCTGCATGTACTGCATGCGAAAAGTGAAATAGTTAGAAATGGGATTAGTAATAGAGTGCCAAATGGGAAGATGCCAAAAGTAGCAGGAAAAAAGGACAGCACACCAGAAATCCTTCTTTCTTTGTTGTGGGATGTTACATGTAGCCAAAAATTGGGAGTGTATATGGAACACGAATCTAGGGCATGGAACCCTGCCTTGCACAATTACTTCTTTAGCATGGAAACCGTACTTGTTCTTTTCTTCTACATAACCGTTGGGGTAGTAGTTCTGTTAATTTCTCTTCTAGAGCATCTGCCCTGGAAAGGGAGGCACGAGTTTAATGCATTCCTCACGGACATTCACGTTTGCTTTTTTTCATCTGCGGGGAGAGCATCCTAATCGCTAGGGCACAGATTTCATGTAGTAGAGGAGCAAACCCTTTGGCCAAGCCTATCTCTAGAATGAAATGCAAGATCATACAGTCAGAAAAACCCTTGGGAAAGAGAACCTGCCTGGATCCCATTGGTTAAGGCATTCTGGAGGGCATGATTCTGGTGGTCTGACCTTTGTTTGTAGGATCGCTTGTCTAGATATTTGGAAAAAGTACCCTAGCAGTCCCGACAGTGGGGAATTAAGAGTCCAGGATGGGGTTTTATTTTATATCCTTGTAATCTCTTTTCTTCTTTCCTCATAAGTATTTAGTAATTCCAAGGAAAATTTCCTTATACAGGAGATACTGAAATACTCCTCTAGCACGTGCTTCAGAACTTTAGGCCCTCTTTTTAATGACAAGTTACCTGTCTTGATTCCTTTGACAGCAAGCCTTGTAGTGAATGCTACAAGAGTAGAATTGCGACTCCTGACCCGTCTGACAGCAAAAGTTTTATCTTGTTGAATACTACCTGGATCAGACCATGAAAGCAAACGGTGAAAAAGAATATCCAGTTTGAGAATCTCAGTGAAACTCAAATCTGCCGTGCTGTCAACATTCTGAACAAATGGGCCTTACTAGTATAAACTTCCAGAGTTTGAATTACTTTGGAGACAGACAGCTGCCAAGCAAGAGTTTCAGTGATTTCAATGTTAGATTTTGGCAGGATCTGCACTGACGATTCCTTTTATGGACCTGGCCTCCAAATGTTTATTTTTACACAGGTTTCTTAGTTTGGTATAAAAAGAGGCTTATCTATTTCACTGGATAGTGAGAATGAAAAACGTTAAAGGTCATGATGGAAACCGGTATAGTCCTAGCAAGAACTTACAGTAATTCATAAGGCAGATAAAGATTTCCTTATGTACAGCAGACAGTGAAATTTGTCACATATTCCTCACACTTTTGTCACCGCAGTAGCTTGCTTAAATTTAACCAAAACACTCTTTTTCCTTTATGTCATGTTGTGGTGTTTTTAGGCCCTGCACATCTCTTTAGGCTTGCTGGCAAGTGTTTCAGTTTTGTGGAATCCACGTGAGTAATGGATTTGGATATTTGTTTCTATATACTTACTAGGAACTAACTGGTTTTTTATTCCAGTCTGAAACATTTCTTATTTTCTTTTTCCTTTCTCTCCTTTTAAGGTACAAGTATGAGTTTTGTCCTTTCCATAATGTCACTCAGCATGAGCAGACTTTTCGATGGAATGCCTATAGTGGGATTTTAGGGTGAGGCATTTAGACCTTTTATGTTTTAGCTATGTTGTTAGCAGGCCACTTCATAGATTGTAAAAAGGAGGCAGTTTTAAAATTTAGATTCTTCTGTTGGTCAGCTTAGGTCATGGTAGTTCCCAAGGTATTATACATAACAGTACCCTGTCTTGAAAAATTCAGAATTTTTTTTTGTTGATAAATACAAACCTACTATTTTAGCTGGAGACTGATTAATAACCAATGCCAACTGCAAGTGTGATATGTTCATTTGAGAAATTCAATAATGTCTAACTACAGCTTATATTAGCACAGATTTCATGTCCATTAACTATTTGCAGTTTGAGTTAAATACAAAAATTACAAAATGAAAAGAGTGCTTTATGCCTAATGGTTGTTAAACATTATAGAAAGTTATAAAACGCTCAATGTAGACCCAAAAAAAAGTATTCCAAAGTATTTAAAGACCCTGGATCATAATACCACCGAATCTAAAAAGAAATCTAAAAGAAATCTAAGTATAAACCAGACCATTGCTTTTCTAAATATTTTGTATATGGATGTCTGTTTTCTTCCTGTGTGCAAAATGGTAACCCAGTATGTGAGGAAACTGGTACATCATCGTGCTGAGGGTATCATTTGCTCTAGGACTAGCAGAAGTAGACTAGTTTTTGTAGGTGCTCTCACCAGCACTAAAAATCCTGCAAACAAACTGAGTTGCACAGGGTACTTAGCCTCATGGAATTTGCTGTGGGATTGATCTATAAACTGCATTTTACTGGACTTAAACACAGATTTCTAAGTGCAAATGGTTTGCAAACTGAAATTTGATCCAAAGCTCTGCTCTCAAAAAGTGCTGTTGATGTGCCCTATGTAGCAACCTGGATAACAAACTACACTGCTTCCAAGGTGTTGGCTGTAGGAAGTGGAAATACTAAGACAACAAAAATGAAGTATATACACTTAAATTGAACATGGTATGAGGGTATTCTTGCTTTTCTTCCTGAGGGTTCATCTTTTTCTTTCCAGTAACTTAAAACAAAATAGTGGCCTCTCTTTTCAGAATCTGGCATGAATGGGAAATTGACAACAACACATTTGTTGGAATGTGGATGAGGGAAGGAGACTCCTGTGAAACTAAGAGCAGACAGACAAAGGTATAGTAACTTAGACTGTGCTAATTCAGACAGCATGACTCTACATACACTTGTGAGACTACAGACTTAAACATTCCTACCCTGAAGAAGTCATCATTTAAGCTGTGATAGAAAACATAAAGATGAATTCCTGAAGGAACTATGTGGATAATGGAAGAGGAAAGCTAGAATCAGGATACAATTTTGGAGACATTTACTTAGGTTTTCTCATTGGTTACTTACAACTCTTTTTTTCCTTGATAGAGTGATATAATTACTACTGTACAAATACAGTACAGTGCTTTGTAATTTGTGTCAGGCAAAATAAGGAAAAAGAGCTCTTTATTGAATTCAAGATGCCAGCCTATTAAGAACATGCAGGAAAAAGGAGGGAAAAGAATTAGTCAGTTAACAACAGCATGCTGAGAAGCTTAAGTATGGTGTTAGAACAAGCACTAGGGGCATTTCAAGAAAGACTTTGAGGTGATGGAGCATGTCCAGAGAAGGGCAGTGGAGCTGTGGAAGGGTCTGGAGCACAAGCCTGATGAGTAGCACCTGTCAACCAGCATCCCCAGGTCTTTTTCCACCAGGCAGCTTTCCAGCTATTCTTGCCCAAGCCTGGAGCGGTGCACAGGGTTGTCATGACCCAAGTGCAGTACCCAGCACTTTGCCTTGTTGAATCTCTTGTGATTAGCTGCCAACCTGGCTGCCATATCCTGGCCAAGGTGAAAATGTTATGAAAACTCTAATGGCGGTACCTGACTAACATCTTTATTTTCCATAGAAGCTGCAGAAAGAATTAATATTCTTGTATGACCTTTGATATTGTGGTTGAAATCTTTCACTGGCATTTCATTTTGAAGACAGATAATATTGGTGCTGCAAATCTAAAGATGAAAACAATTCTCTGCAGTCTGGATGTGTCTTGTATTCTTCAATTAGCACACTGGTCAGTAATAAAATCTAAGAAAATTGTGCTTACGTTAGATGAGATTCTAAAGGGTGTCCTATTCACCCTCCTTTTTACTCTCATTCTTGCTGGAAATATGGTGCTTAGAAGTCCAGTGAACAATGGTATGTAGGGAGAATCATTTCCCATTAGAGAAAACAATTTTCACATTTGGTAAAATAAATGGACAATGTGCTTCTACGATGCTTTTTCTGTCGGGAAAAAAAAGAGGCACTGGAAGCTTTGACATGACAGTATGTACAGAAATGTATCTACTAGCATTGGAACACAGCAAATTGATCATCAGTGCTGGTTTTGTTTCACGTAGACCTTTTTTGCTCATCTTTGTTTTTACTGATGTTTAGGTTCATCTCGTTTGTGGAAAGAGCAATAAATTGGCTTATGTGTCTGAGCCAAGTACTTGCGTGTACTCTCTGACATTTGAGACTCCTCTTGTGTGCCATCCCCACTCACTTTTAGGTAAGATTTTGAAAATATTTTGTGGAACAGGTGGCATATTACTATCCTCAGAGCGTACATTTTTAGGTTGAGTTTGTACCTTGATATAAATTCGTATTAACTGTTAATATATAATATGAAGTGTAGTTTAAATCCCAGTCATTATAACACATAGGTATTTCTCGAATAAATTGTCGTTGTTAGTGTAGACCCAGTGAATGATTTTTTTTTTTCTTTTTTTTTTTTTTCTTGGATTATAGGGCTAAGCCTTGTGCTATCTGTCAATTTACTTACATTACAAAAAAGCTCAGTTAGAATTACACTGAGCAAAGGAATATGAGGCCTTGTATCTGGAAATAAGAAAAATTTCTGGTCATTCTCCAGAAACTTTTAAGTGTGAAGCGCAATTTAAGTGTAAGCCCAGCTCTTGAAAGCAGTAGAGACTATGTACTGTATAGAATCGTTGAGTTCTTAAAACAAATATGCTTGCATGATACTAGAGGAGGAATCAACTAATGCAGGACAGTGCTTGGTTTTTACATGGTTTGACTTCCATTTTTCAGTTTATCCAACTCTGACTGAAGCACTGCAAAGGAAGTGGGATGAAGCAGAGCAGCTTCTGTATGATGAACTAATAACTGACCAGGTTTATTAATTTTTTCCAACTCTATTTGGTAAAAAAACGATTACTGTCAAGTAGCCAAACCTGGCTTCTGTGGTTTCTCCTTTCGGAGTAGATGCATTTATTCTGCAGCTGGCAAATAGTAATTTTCATGTTCTGTAACTACTATATGAACCGGTAATGAAGCTTGAGGATGTGGAATGGCCAGTGCAAATTACAAGCAGAGATGAGAGTTGGATAGATTGATCTATCACCTTTTGGAAACTTTCTTTTTTAGGGTTACAAAAAAATACTGAAAGAGATTTTTGAGGAAGCAGGACTTCTAAAAGCAACAGAAGAAAATGAAGTTGAAAAAGAGAGTAAGAAAATAACTCTGGAATTTGAAACAGTGGAAAAATGCAGTAAGGTATAGAGCATAATATTTACAATGTGGAATTAGATTGCCACCTGTTTACTGTATGACAGTATCAGTGGGAGAGCATAATGCAAACGCCCTTGGTACTCGGCTGAATCTGTTCATAGGGTTATCTTTTCTGGTTTCAATATGTAACAGCCTGCATACAGTGTGATTTGGTATCTTTATTCTAGCCCCTAAGCCAAAAACAAACCAGCAAAAATGAATGCCCAGTAAGAAAATGGGTGTTATGAAGGAATTAGTGTATGTGCTTGGGTTATGAACACCTTGTAGGTACTCTTTCTGGGGAATACCAGTCTGGAGGCAGGAAGGAATTACTAGTGAAGATAAATGTGTAACCGACCTCGAGAATGCTGACACTTCTCTCTGTGGATAATTACCCAGACTTGCATAAGAATGCACTGGCCTTTGCACAAGTGAAAGGCAGAATGGCTGTATTCATTTCTGAATTACTCTTGCGTGTGCGAACAGTTCTTCTGCAACAGAATTGGAATGGGGAAAATAGAGGTAGAAGGTGTGCTCAGCCTAGTGGTGTGCAACCTGAACATCAGGAAAAGAGCACGGAAGGGAGTTCATTCATCATAATACAGAGAGGCAGTTGCTGTTGTCTTTTTATTCGAAAAATGTAGCAAAGACAAAACACCGTGTTAGTAATTTGTGAATATAACCAAATAAAACCATGGTTAAGCTGAATATACTTTAATATAAAGATCACCATTTTGATCTGATAGGAGCTGGAACAGTCGTGATTTTTTTTTCACTCATTAACAATACAGTATTTAATAATTCTTTTTATTACTTCTTTTATGTACTTTTTTTAGTACTTCTTTTTATGGCTCCGTCAGAGCTTAATTGACATAAATTGGCTGTTTCAGTAACCACAGAATCTTAAATACTTATTCTTTCGCTCTGTCTTTATTCATGTAAACACCAAAACACAACAAAAAACTGGGGCTTCTCTGAGATTTCATGTATGTGGTTTTGAGTCTCAAAAGAACTAGGCAATCCCTGTCTTTGTCAGTTAACAGAAACTACTGAGAGCAAGAACATGAAGTTACTAGGTCAAGAGTTCAGGAGGTCACAAATTTCCAGACTGCAGCATTATGATAATAAGAAAATTAGGGTAGTCCTGAAGCAAACTTAAGATTTTGTTCTATGATAAAATGCTAGTTACAGGACAGATTTGAAGTAGTTACAGAAAGCATTCCTAATTTTTACTCTTGGGCTTGAAAGAAGCTGGCTCCTCTTTTGGCAACACAGACATGTATCTGTTTCTAAAATTTGCACTGTTCTCTTTAGTTTAACATCTTTAAAGGCAAAAGGTGTAACAGCTGTGCACAGAGGCATTTTTTTTCTTAAAAGCTCCCAATTTAGGTATGTATTTGCAAAGTGGGAGAACTATTTTAAATGTATTTTCTTTCTTAGGAATACAAGCAACTTTCTGAAGAAATAAAAAAACTTAGAGTTTTACTAGGTCAGCATGGTATTGCATACAAAGGAAATTCCGGTGAGTTTTTTTGGTATCGTTCTTTTCCATTATCGTCCGCTCAGAATGCGAATACCCCAATGCTGGTTTCAGTTACAGCAACAATTAAATAATCTGGCATCTATGGAGGTAAAATTCAGTAGACAAAGGTTTTAATAAGTACTTAGGGTTTGATTCCTGTGCACAAGGACTTACTTTGTCCTCAAAAAAATCTGTTGATGACTTGAAATTCTAGCTTTATAGAAAAATTTTGACTGCTGTTGTAACTGAAGTTTGTCTCCAGTCCCTAAGGTGGCGATTTAAAAGGAAATTGATATCGCATCATTAATAGCACAAGTGTGTCTTTTAAGTGACTCCACTTTATGTATATTAACCACAAGGCCTGATTTCTTTCATTACACTTGAGGTTTTCTCTATATCTTTCTGGACTGGTTTTTTCCCTTTTTGAAGTCGCCTGTTCCTTTCTTCCCTCTCTTTGATTTCTGTTAGGTAAGTACCATATCACATGCAGTTTTTAGAAGGAAAGACTGGTGCTGGCTATGAAGGAGCACGGCTTATCTGTATTAATTCCAGACAAGTTGTTTTTTGATTTTTTTGGAGGGGTTTGTAGTTTGGTTTTCAAGCGGTTTTCTGTTTGTTTGTTTGTTTGTTTGTTTTCCCTCATTCCTTCCGGACCATCATGCCCTTTATTACATGAACTCTTTGTCAAAGGAGAATTTAATTTCCGTGAATACGTATATAAATATATATATATTCTTTTACAGATTTTATGTTCAGCATTGGTACTTCAACAAAACAAAGAACCTTTGAGCTAATTAAATTAGCTTAAAATTAGTGACATACTTAATTTTTCCTTTTTGCTTTGAGAAAGTCTTTTAGGAAAAAAGTAATATAAAAATTTTGTATAACACATCTGCACATTTAAACTATTAACTATGTAATTTGCACAGTATTTCTGCCTGTTTGGTAGTTCTTTCATTATTGCAGTAGTTAATTACTGCAGATGAGCACTGTATAATCAAAAGCAGAATTCAGTTTACTCTAGATGACTTATTTAAAAATTATTGCCTGAATTCTGTGACAAAAATGTTTTGGTGTTTAAAAGCAAAAATAACTGATGTCTTGTTTAAAAACTAAATTTTACAGCCGGAAATACCAGTGTTGAGTACGTAAGACACCAACCGACAACTGCAGCGGCATCAGTTCTTAATGGGCCAAAGCATGATGAGCACCTGCACGGTGATACAGGAATTTGGAATTACACTGTATGAAGAAACTTGGGTGGTACAGAATGTAAATTAAACTGAACATGTATTATGCCACAAACATGATTTACCTTCTTGTGAGTAGTCTTGACTTTTTGAATTTCTGCCCTAAATCAAACGGAATGTGGCAGAGTGAGGGCACACCATTATGAGAATAGTTGGCTGGTTTCTGAGAAAGTTTGTAACACTTCTTTGCAGTATTTGGCACAAATTTACAGATTCTGTGTGTCTAGTCCCAGCTTTTGCTATTTTTATTGATCAAGTGTGGTAACAGTCGGAGTAAACACAAACCAGCTCAAGACCAGTGCTGCAAGATGTTGTAAGAAGGATACTAAATACAATATTAAGAACATGTTATTTCATTTATATGCCACAAAGTTTTCTGGGCACACTTTAGCAGAAAAAGAAACGTTTTCTGGCACAGCAGTGCAGAACACACCACTCCACTCACTCGTGTTCAAAGGTTGATGTTGTCTTTGGCTGTCAGGTTAAATGAAGGTCACGTCAGGAAAATTAATCCACAAACACCAGAGGTTTACGTCCAAAAAGGAGATAGAGGAGTCCTGTTACTTTATTCGAATAAAGGGAGAGGCCACAGGGCATTCCGCTGGGGTCTCTCAAATTTTTGGAGGACGCAGCCTCTTTTTTATCCTAATTTCCCGGCCGCATTTCCCTCTCTCTTTTCCCATTGGCTGAGGTACTTGAGAGGTACAGACTTCCCGAACTGCCTAAGACTCCCTTCTAATGTATAAACCACCCCCCCTTACTTTTTTTTAATTCTTGGAATTCATGGTTCTTACCGTTGTGTCTTTCATCTCTCAAAATACAGTTTCATTTATCAGAAGACTTACAGTTTATTTGTAAAGACAAATCCCTTTCTTTCCATTCATCAATCAGTGGAATCCTTCCCATTGTTTCTTTTACCCCTCAGTGCTAGTTTTATCTACCAGCCGGCCCACAGCTTGTTTGTAAAGACAAGTCCCTTATTCCTCTCAATCCCTTCTCTTTTATTTTGTTAATAATTGTCTTTACAAACTTTATTTATCTTTGACTTAATTTTCTGTTCCTGGGTCTTTTTTGGTTTTGCAATTATTTGCAGTGACATCATTTTCTGTCCTTTTGTAGCCATTTCTGGATCTGCAGGCATGGCTACTACCTGCATCCCTTTGATCACATGTTGAGTAAGTTGCACGAAGCAAGGGATCATGCATGGTAAAAAGATTAGAGTTGCTACAGCACATAAGAGAAAAAAGCATTTGTTTAACCCGTAGTCCACCAAGTGACCACGAAAACACGTCCCATTCCCATCCTTTCCACATTTGGACTGGTACATGAGTTAACTTTCTTATTCCTTTTGTTATGTGTTTCACCACTTTTCCATTGTCATCTATTTGCAAAGAGCAGTTTGAGTCATTTATATTTCTACACGCTCTCCGTTCTGCTAAACTCAAAGATCACGTGGCAATTAAGGGCGAAACGGAAACCCCGTAAGCGTGCGCCGTGTTGCCGAAAGGGCAGCGCAAGCGCAGTGACGCGCTTGAGCACGTGCTGTACGGTTTAAGGGCGGGACGGAGAGGGGCAATGCTGTGCACGTGCGCTGGCTTTACACGCTCAGTGCGGTCGCTCTGCGGGTACCACCCGGTGCTGCCGGCCCTGCCGGGCGGGGCTACGCCGCTTGCGGCAGCGGTGGCCGGGAGCAGCCTGGAAGCACCGGCCGCGGTTCCCGGCCGCGGCAGTGGCGGGCGAAGGTTGTGGTGACAGTGGAGGAGGGCGGCGGTTGCGGTGGCCGCAGCGAGGTTGAAGGTGAGCGGGGAACGGCGACCCGGCGGGTCCCGGGAAAAGACCCGAGGAGGACGGCATCGCCTGCGGGGGCAGCCCCGGAGCAGAGCCGGGCGGGAGCGGGCGGCGGGGGCTGCGTGAAGACTGTCCCGGCGCGGGCACGGAGCCGAGGAGGAGCTGCGGGGCTGGGGGTGGTGCTTGCGGGCGGCACGCCGGGCCCCCCCGGCAGAGCCTTTCCTGGGAAACAAAACCTGGAGTTTCTCCCACCTCGGCCCTGTGGCTAAGGGCAGCACAACAGAGGGGAGCCGCACCTGAGGAGGTAGGGGCGCAGGGAAGATGCGGCCGGTGCTCGAGGAAGAGCTTGCAGGTTTCTTACATTTAAATTAACGTGGGAAGCAGGGAGAGAGGTGGTATAAATGCACTGTGGGTACTCGGGCAGGTGAGACAGGACACAGGGGAGGGAGTCGCTTTCTTGAGCTCCTGAAGTTCCACCTGTTCTGTTCAGTTCAGTTCAGGAGCGATCGTGAGAAGTTTCCCGTTTGGAGTCGGGCTCCCCAAGGAAGGAACCTAAAACTGCTTCTTCTGATAAATCCGTAAGTACGGGAGGCCATATGAAGCTCACAGCTGTAAGCAGCCAGTAACTCCCACGAATATTTTAACTAATAAAAATGGCAGCTTTTATTTCCTGTACACACAAACGACTTGGCTGTCCCACACAGGGCTCACTGAGGCTGTGACCTGCAATCCAGAGCATCTTCAGGCTCCTGGTGTTCGGGGCTGTGGCGTTGGTGTGCAGAAAACATCCCAGGCTGTCCGACTCGGGTCTGGATGTTTATTTCCATGGTTCCTCAGACTGGGAAAAGGCCAAGAGGGTGGTGGGAAAGGCTTTCTCCCAGGCCTGGGTATCCTCAAGACACCTCAAGATTGGTTTTTAGATGTTGGTTGTCTTTTGTTTCCCAGCCCAGGGCTAAGCTGGAGAAAAGGTAGAGGGAGTGGCAAGCGGGAATCCCATGTTTAGATCCGCCCTTGGATTCCAGTTCCTCCCGGTGGGTCTGTGCTGCCCAAAATACAAAGGAAGGAGATGCTGGAGTACCCATTTGTTCACCTGTTGAGCTTGGAAGAGACGCTGAGTGTGAAATTCCAGGGAAGCTGCACTTGCTGCAGCAACTAGAGCGAGAAGCAGTGGCAGCTGTTTGCCATGTGCTGGTTTCCCACCTTCACTTCGGTTCGCTGGTGCTCCAGGTAATCCCAAATCTTTGCTTTTCCAAGTGCTTTGCTGAGGGGTTTCTAAATGCGGCAGCAAGCTTTTCTGTACTTCCCATTTATGTGGAGGATCTGTTTCAGGAAATGTGTCTCATTGTATGGATGGATTCAAAAGTCCCCGTGCCAGGTTAATGCAGTGAAAAAAGGGAAAAGAAGCCAATAGCCTGGACTGGGATATCCCCAGGCCCCTGCCAGGCACAGAGGTCGTTGTTTGGTGTTTATTCTCCAGTCCTGCCTGCTCAGGCCTCGTTCTGAACTGCTCAGCCATAGATGCTGTTGCAGGAAGAACAGAAAATCCCACGGCTCCTGTGGATCATTTGTCTGCACTGACTTTGTGCTGCAGCCTGAGCTGTGTCCTAAATGCTAGGCTTGAATTAATGCAGATTGTCCAGGATTGTGTGTTCAGAGTTGCCGGTTGAGGGATGGGCCAGGTCTGGATTTGGATTTGTGGGCTCTGAGTGCTCCTTGTGTCAGCTTTAGGTCTGGATTGGTGGGAATTGTTGGAGAAAAGAGAAGGGAATTGAAATGCACAGCTCCGTTCTTGGAGAAATGATCAGGATGGGAGAAAAGAGGGTGTGGAGCTGCTGGGAGCTCCTGGAATGAGGGAAAGGATCCAAGGATTGGAAGCAAAAGCTGTGGAACAAAGCCCGAAAAGGGAGCAGGGCGGGGAGGGGCACCGCAGGGAAAGATGGAAAGAACCCCTGCTCCAGGAATCCAGCAGGAGCCAGGAGAGGATCATTTTCCATCTGCTGCCTCTCGGTGGAATCCTAATAAAGAAGGTCAAAGGAAGTGATTTGTTTGTTATTAGGTTTGGAATGAAAGGTGCTATTCCAGAGACAAATATTCACCTGTCAAAATTCTGTTGGATAAAGGAAAAGAGGGAGGAAGCAGCTGGGGAATGAACAGGTGGATTTTTGGTGGATACAGGGAAAGACATGGGAAGGGACTCTTAGGTAAAATACACCTCACAGGTACTACCGGGAAAAGCCCGAACTGCCTATTTTTCCAAGCTCTGACATTCCAGAGGAGTAAACAGTGGTTAATGCATCCATTTCTATATTCCTTGGATGCCCAGTGCTTTGTCGGGAAGAGATAATATTTGGAATTATGTCCATTTGGAAATGGACAAACCCAAGGATGTAGTTCCTGAGAGTAAAGCCTCGGGGGGCCCAGGTTTTGATATTCTTCCAGCGCCCAAACCCAAGAGAGGGAATCATGGAGGAGGTGGAAAACGCTGTCACTCCATTGGTGGAATTCCTGGGAAATGTAGAGCAGCAGAAGCAGTAAGAACAGAGTTGGAAGCAGGCTCCAGCCAGGTAAGGCAGACGCCAAATCCTTTGGAATTAGAACCAGGCAGGGGTTAGAAGAATTAATTGCTAAATTTGTACCCCATGGATTCCTGAGTAGGATCCCAGCAGGGAAGACTGCAGGGATACTTCATGAGAAGATCCAGGCTGGGGACTGTTTCCAGCTGGGAGCAGTGAGCCTTGGAATTGCCCGAAGGGAAGAAAGAGGGATCCTTTGAGCACAAGGATCAGTTGTCAGATGTGGAGATGTTACGAGACAGTTCCTCAGGAGCGTTTAGTTCCCAGACCAAGTCAATCTCCTGCCTCGTGAAGCTCAGAGATCTGGGAAGAGCCCAACTAACGTAGGGAATGGACTAGCAGACGGTAGGGAAAATGCATCTAATAGGGGGCCTCATTTTGTACGGGAATGGTGCAAAAATTGCCCAAAAGAACAGAAATGAGATGGGATTTACGTATTCCTTGGAGACCACAATCCTGTGGGAAGGCTGAGAGAAGGACACAAAGCCTAAAAAGGCAAATGAGCCAAATCTACCCAAAGCCTCAAATGGCCACATTCCCTGGCATTGCTGAAGAATTCGGCCGAGCTCCAAGTATCAGGTGAGCCCCTATGAAATCCTTTATGGGAGATCATATCCAACTGTGACTCTTCCTGGAGAAGGCCATGGGATAGGTTACCCCAGTTTCAGAGAATATGTCATTTCCTCTGGAAAAACACTCTGATCATTCCATAACTATATTGTTTGAGCCTCACCAGTCACCCGGGATATCCAAGTCCATCCTCCCCAACGGGGAGACCGGGGGTATGTCCGGATGTGGAAAATTTCTGGGAGAGCCCCGGAGAAGCAAGAAGGCTCCAGCTTTGCACGTCTGTGTCTTAACCCATCCTGTCAGCCACTCCTGTTTGATCCCAGTGGATTTGTCCTCTTGGATGCAACCTCAGCCTTGGATGCATTAATTGCTGGGAATTAAGCAGCCTCTGGTACTTCCTTTCCATGAGACCTCTCCATCATGCCCTTCAGTCCTGTTTCACACAGAGGAAAAACCCAAAACTCCATTTTTTTCCCTTCTCCCCTTCACTTTGACTTCTCTTTTCCTGCAGGCTTTGGGCTATCCGGGCTTGGATGTGGATTAGGCAGAGCACCACGGAAGCTCAGCTCGAGGTGGGATTGGAGCAGTGTTGGAACCACTATGGATTCTCCCAAGGTTTGGTGTGAGTAGTTGCGTCTTGGGCGTGGCTGGGATTTTGTGCCGTTCTGGGGGTTTTTTTCCCCGTTTGCCTTTTGGGCCACCTCAGAGAAAAAGCTGCAAACCAAAGACACCGAAGGGGTTTCCCAAAATCATTTCCAGACCTTTAGAGGAGGCACAAATCCACGTGAAGCTGAGGGACGGGATGCAAGGAGAATGGGAATAATTGAGTCTGAGGATTCTGCACTTCATTCTTCTAATGTGTTTGGAGGTGCAGGAAATGCCAAATCCCAAAGGAATTCTATGTCTGTAGCATCAGTTGCAACCTCTTTAAACCCAAGTTCTCGGAGTGAGGTTTTCCCAAGGGTAAATCCAGATGTGACATGGAAAAGCTTCAGTGAGGATTTCCAGTCTTGACTCCACAGCTTTTGGAAAAGCTTAGTAGCCAAAGAATCTCAAACTTGGATTTGTACCAAATGTGGTGTTTATATCTGGGACCGCTCGGTTCCCTGGGTGTGAAAGTCCTTGGAGTAGCCAAGCTGAGCCGTTTTTGAGAATTCCAAGCATTGTATCCTTAAGATTCTTAATACAATATTTAGATAATTAAGATTGAATTGAGGTAATATCAAGTGGATTTCTTAGAGTGCCAGAAATGTTTTTTTTTTTCCACCTGGAAGTGTGTTGAGATAATCAAGATCCCTTATGTCAGAATTAATTCGTCTTCCTTCTTTTCCCTTCTTGATTGTGCCACCCCCCAGAGGCAGGAAAACTGCCTCACAATCCAGTACAAAACCTGCCTGTAAAGCCCAGGATGCCAGGAGCAAGCAGCCGTTTCTCCTGGATTTTCTGCTTACGGGCATTTTAAGATCCCAGATATGCAATCCCCAATTCCCTCAAGATTTGTTCATTGAAGCTTTTCAGGGTTAATTTAACAAACTTAAGGTTTTGGTGATTTCATGATCAAAGCAGCAATAAATCTGTGAAAAAGAAACTTAACTAAAGCCAGCTAAAAGTGGCCCCTGCTTATGACTCGTTAAAACAACTCTCTAGAAAGGAGATTGAATCAATACTGACTAACCCATCTTGCCCAGATCAGCGTTCTCTGCCCACCAAGGATGCAGAAACCAGCAGGGACATTTCTCCCGCTCTCTAGCGGAGACCTCCTCCTGCCACATCCAGGGAACTGCAGCCACTCAGGGAACACCAGCTTAGTCCCGGGCTGGGAACAGGAGAGGGACAAGAAATATTTTTAAGCCATTCTAACCTCAGTGGTGTCCAGACCTGGGAGAAAGCACTTCCTGCATCACTCTCGGAGTTTTCTTCCCTGTCCCTTTCAGCTTTGGAGGGTTTCTGTGGGAGCCTGAATTATCGGTGCAGTTCAGAAGCTGCACGTGCCTAAAGCATTCCCTCGGGAACACGAAGCTTCCCTTGTGCGTTTCATTTCTTTATCCCTGATATTCTCCCCGACTGTCCACAATCTAGAAAGAAAAAAAGGAAAAGAAGGAAGATGAATCAGTTCTGACACAAGGAAGGTTGATTATCCCAACACGCTTCCAGGTGAAAAAACATTTCTGCCACTTTAACAAATCCACTTTATATTAAATATTAATTATTTAGATATTGTATTAAGAAGTTTAAGGACACAACGCTCAGAATTCTCAAAAAATGCCCAGCTTTACTACTTCAAGGACTTTCACACCCAGGGAACTGAACAGTCCCAGATATAAACACTACATTTTATAGAAATGTGATATAAATTTGATTTGGCTGCCAGCGTTAGAGCTATTTCCACACACAGACACACGAGGCTGCTGTGAGTTGTCATTTCAGCAGCTCCCGGGTACACGAACACCACCCACATGTCCCACCTCGCTCAGCCCGGACTCCATCCAGCACTCACAGAGAGCTTCTGGGAGCTGAAATTCTCCCTGCTCCCCCTTTGTGGGACACCCTGCCTCCAGCTCCTGCCCCCGCCACCTCTCACCTCCTGGGAAACAGGAGCTGTATCTTGCTAGGTGCTCCCGGCTCTGGGCAGATGCCGCCCCTTGGGCGGGGGGATGGCTCGGGCGGGGGGAAGAGCTCTGGTGACTGCTCTTCCTCGATGATTTTGTGTTTTCCTGCATTTCCCTGGGCCAGGCGGGGGCGGGAGCGCGGGGAGGCGCCGGGGGCTTTTTGTCAGAAAAAAATAATAGAAAACCAAGTTCAAAAATATCAGAAAACCAGGTTTAAAAATCCCAGTTTCAAAATACCGGAATACCAAGTTCAGAAATACCAAAGTAACCCAGTTTCAAAATACCAAAGTAACCCAGTTTCAAAATACCAAGTTCCAAAATACCAAAGGAACTCGGATTCAAAATAGTAGAATGCCAAGTCCCAAATTACCAAAGTAATCCAGTTTTACAATACCAGAAAACCAAGTTTAAAAATAGCAAAGTAACCTAGTTTCAAAATACCAGAATACCAACTTCCAAAATACAAAAATAATTCCATTTCAAAATACCAGAATATTAAGTTCCAAAATATTAAAATGTCCCAATTTCCAAATATCAAATTCCAAAATACCAATTTTCAGATGTCTTATCTGGGCAGGATTCCCAAACCCAGAAAAACGCATTATTATCAAAATGGGATCCGTGCTACCAAAATGGATATTTTCTCTTCTGAAAAGCTTTCCCCCCCAATGGCCATCAATACTTGTATTTATTTTGGTCATTTAGCCAGATGTAATAAGAATTTTACCTTAAAAGCAAACACTCGTAGTAGTTTTCTGCTTAGATTGTGTCTGTGAGAACCGGCATTCGGGCAGGAGAGCTGCGGTCGGGAACAAAGGACGGAGTAAATCCGCTCCC
>VZTD01002072.1:246762-269715 GCA_013397725.1 Rhagologus leucostigma | reverse complement strand
GGCGGCGGCTGCGTGCTGAGGCCGATTGTTCCCTGTTAGGCCCGGAGCCGCGTGTGGGCAGCGGCGGTCCCGGGATCCGCTTCCCTTCCCCCCGCCGCGGCCCCTTCCCGGCCCGGGCGGCCCCCGGGCGCGNGGCGTCACGCCGTAGCCGGGCTGTGACCTCCGCGCTGCTGGCGACGGCGCCCCCTGGCGGCCGGCCTTGTGTTCTCGGCGAGCACGTGCTGCGCGGTGTGGGGAGCGGGCCCGGCCCCGGCAGCGGCCCCGCCGCCCCCCGGCCCGGCCCGGCCACACGGGACGCACCCGGCAGCGTGGGAGGGATCTTGCCGAGCCGCAGGGGGGATCGACTTATCGGAAAAAAAGGGTGAGCCCGCTTGCGGGGTATTGCACGGGGCGGTTCATGGCCGCCCGAGGGGGTACGGAGCGTTTCGCGCCCTCCCCAGAGGGGTGGAGTGGGGATGGGGAGCGCTGGGTTTGGGAGCTTCCTCGGTGACTTTGTTCACTCCCCAGCAGCAGACAGCAAGTAACTCGGTGTTTTTTTTCGCAGTATCCACGCGTGCAGCTGGACATAATGAAGCTTTCTGTGGATGTTGCAGCAGTGTGTTTGTGAAGGAAGTTAGTTTCAGTGGATGATGGTAAGTTTTTATTTTTAATAATTTTTTGGTTTTTTAAATACAGGGGCAGAAGCAATTCTTTTGAGGCCCAGGCTTAGACTTCAGTTAGGACTACTAAATTCCAAGTAGTTCCTTGAGATTGGAGGCATGCTTAGTAGTCCACAATTTCACTCATTTAGAGGAGAATAATGCAAGTTTCCCAAGCAATCATTTGTTTGACTAAAGCAGCTGGACAGTGAGAAAGTTTTAAAATTTTTTAAATTTGGTATTTTGGATTCTTCTTTTTTTCTTTAAACAAAACTCCTTTTTTTTAGTCAGTCTAACAGAAGCTAGTTTTATTGTAGTTCTAAAGCTTTATGCTCAACTGGCTGAAAGTATCAGGTAAGGGAGACTTTATATTTACATGTTCCTTCAAATCTATATTCCTATTAAAGAAGGAATAAAATTTCAAATTTTGAGTATAGCACTTTCCTGCTTTAATGAACCTCAGGTCTGTAATAGGTAGGTGTAATTTGCTTGTGGTAGTTTACTTTACAGCCATCATTAGAACCTGCATTTTGTTGCTAGATAGACCAATATAAATGCCTTGGTAGGAATTGTAATTTGAGACAGGGTATCTGTGGCAGTAGGAGCAAATACTCTAACTGGACAGCAAAGTGAGTAATTGGAAAACTTGAAAAGGTACCTGCCATGTCATAAGATGCTTTCTGGACTTCAGAAAGCTGATGGTAGGATATGTTCAATCTAATCATAAAATTCCCGGTTTTCTGGAATTGAGCCTAAACTTAGTTTTAATACTTGTTTGCCTTACTTATTTTTTTTAATTAAAGAGATTTGGTGGGGAGCTGTTACCTGATTTCAGGTTTCTCTTTGAAAACTCAGTTATTTTTAACTTAACAAGTTGTGGCATTCTGAGAATTGTGTGGGAGAAGCATTTATTTAATTTTCTCGTTTGGGTCTTCTACTGTGAATCAGCATTGATTTTGATATTCCTTAGTATTGCGTATGAGTGTGCTGGATTGGGGCTGATGGGCTGCTTCAGCTTACTCTGAAGGAGGTCTTTAGCCCAGAAACGTGAATATTTGTTCCAAAGCTTGCAGTTCGAAACCTGATCAAATACTCACTTTGTTCTTTTCTTTCAGCAGGTACAAGGTAGACAACATATCTTGAATTACTAAAAAAACGCTTTGCGTCAGAGTAATGTCAAAGTGCTTACAGTGCAGGTAGTGATGTATAGAACCTACTGCAGTGAAGGCACTTGTAGCATTATGTTGACAACTGCCTCAGGAGATCTTGCAGGACTTCAGAGAATGGAAAGGTACAG
This sequence comes from Rhagologus leucostigma, assembly GCA_013397725.1. Taxonomy (NCBI): domain Eukaryota; kingdom Metazoa; phylum Chordata; class Aves; order Passeriformes; genus Rhagologus; species Rhagologus leucostigma. The sequence goes on along the minus strand of VZTD01002072.1, from coordinate 267,780 downwards.
TGTGGTGGTGTCAAGTGCTTTTTGTACTAAGGTGCATCTAGTGCAGATAGTGAAGTAGATTAGCATCTACTGCCCTAAGTGCTCCTTCTGGCATAAGAAGTTATGTCTTCATCCAGTCACTCAGGTTAAGACTGTAGATGTTCCAGTAGTTTTCTGCTTTGCAGACTTCTGTTAGTTTTGCATAGTTGCACTACAAGAAGAGAGTGGTTGTGCAAATCTATGCAAAGCTGATGGTGGCCTGTTACAATCTACATCAAGGACTCTGAATGCTTTCTGATGGTTATGGGATATTTTGTGGCCTTCCTTATTTTAACAGCAGTCTAGTGAACGACAGCTCTTGTAGCACTAAAGTGCTTATAGTGCAGGTAGTGTTCACTAATCTACTGCATTATAAGCACTTAAAGTACTGCTAGCTGTAGAACTACATATTGAGTGTGTCTTAAAATTTATGTGTTGTTTAATTGAACACTGTTCTCTGGTTAGTTTTGCAGGTTTGCATCCAGCTGTATGATACTCTGCTGTGCAAATCCATGCAAAACTGACTGTGGCAGTGACAAGTCAGTCAGTGAGTGTGGAAAAATTATACCCCTTTCTACACAGGTTGGGATCAGTTGCAATGCTGTGTGTGTCTGTGGTATTGCACTTGTCCCGGCCTGTTGAGGTTGGTGGGGATAGAGGCTGAAACACCCTTGTAGCTTTAAGGAATTTCTCCTTCACTGATCCATGAAACTTTAAATTTCTAAGTTTCTTTTTGAAAAAATGTCATGTAATTCTCTGTGTAACCAGACTTTGATTGTTTTGTATTTGGCTTCTTGTTTGTATGTATTGAATTTGTTGCTGACAGTATGTATTCACTGAAATTCTTGAGAGTGGATTATTTTTTTTAAAGGTTGTATCATTACTTTTCTATTAAACTGAGGTGGATGCCTGTTTACAGTTTCTTCATTAATTTGTTGGAAAGAAATGGATCTTGAGTATCAAAAAATCTGGATGAAAGTTGAAACTTGTTCAGTATAAGTTTGCTTTGCAAATTCAAATTACATGAAGGATTCAGCAGCTTGCTTTTGTAATGTTTCTTACTGTATTGAAACTCTGCATTTTCTAAATAGCAATGGGGCGCATTTTTAGCCTTAGTTTGTCCATCCAGAATTTGGTAAATTGAATAGTAACAAATGAGGTTACAGGCACAGCCTTAATCATTCCTTAGCTGTGGAATCTTTAGTAGGTATCCACTTATTGTGGAGTATCTACATTCATGATGAGTGTAACAGTGGTCCAGTTGTAACCTTTTAGTTGTAACCTCCTTTTTAGTGAACCACTTAGCATGTGACACATAGCGATGAAATAAAACATCTCTTAAACTTGCTGAAGAACTTACCTGAAGGAAAACTCAACCGAATAACTGCTTCAAAGAAGCTGAGATTGGTTGTTTAGGGAAGATGTGGTAACCAGCTCTGTAAGGAAGAGTCACTGAAATCTGGAAGTGGAGCGTTCAACGCACCGTGTTTTGTTAAATGAGGTGCGTAGTAGTAAACTGCACTCGTAGCTCGAACATTAATGGATTTAGTTTTAAAACAGGCTTTCAGAGGACTAATGCTATAAATTCAATTTACTTACTTGCTGCTTTAAGCTGCCAGACCCCATATAGTACTTTAAAGTCGAATAGAGTTCCTTTGTGGTGGGAAAATTTGGGTCAATGCTGCCCTTGCTCTTCCTACTTCAATTTAAATGGAATATGAAGCTAAATGGGTTGTTCATAAAAAGTGTTGAACACTGTATATTGCAATGCTATCTTGCCATATTACTCTGTCTTCTAGCAAGAAGTTAAAAATACATAGATGGCTTTGGCATCCTTGAACTTCTTTCTTAAGGAACCAAGCTATGTTTGGCTTGTACATGCTGCTCAATTTCTACCCCTTTTTCTGTCTATTTATTCAGAAAGTATTGCTCAAATAAGTTTCTTGCCCCAAATACTCTTTTCCCAAGCTTAAAATTTTCTTCTTAGTCTTGCTGATGAGAGGAAGCTTGTGTCTGTGGAGTCAGCAGATAAAGGTGTGTGTCTTGTCCCGATTCCTGGGTGCTCAATTTCTGCAGTAATCTGCAGGTGATAGGAGGTTTAAGTCTTTTGAGTGTAAAAGCAGTATTCTCAAAAGTTGAAGTGCAGAAAATGTTTTAATATGTGATCATGATTATACTGCCATGTAAGTATCTAGTTTTGAAATGCCTGAAGATGTATATTACTGTTAGACAATGAATCCTTTTAAAATAAAGTGCTTGCACAAGCAGCTTTTATGCCAGTGGAGCCTTGTCCATCAAGTGTGCTGCAGTGTACCTAGTTTTAATAGCTTTTTGTGGAAACTGTGACATTTGTTTGTGTTTCCATCATGAAATCTTTTAATGCCTGGACTCCAAAAAAATACTTCTACATGATGCAGGTACGAGAAATGATTTTGTAACTTAAACAGGATCTTAAAGTAAAAAAAGATGAAGTAAGCTCTACTTTAGTCAAGAAGCAAGTATGGCGCTGCCTTTGTAATACTAGTCTTATTTGCATGCTTTCAATCCAGCAGTGGCTTATTGACTGTAGAACTTCGGTTAAAAGTTTCAAGTTACTCATGCTCATTTTGGAAAATACCTAGTATTTTAATACTCTTGTTTATACTTTTACACTTCAGCTTATACTTTTAATGCATCAGTGGTGTTCTCATTGATACGTATTAAGTAAATCCAGTCCTATCTTACATCAAGTTGTGTAAATGGGCTTTTTCAGTCATTTGAATGTTTCCTCATAAATAATCATTAACTCTGTGCGTTGGTTTCTGTGCATTGGTTTCAGTGTAGCTGAGACACTGAACTACTGGACAGAAGACTGGGGTGGGGAGAGAAGTAATGCTGCTAAATTCAGCTGGTTTTACTGAGTTAAGTTGACCCTTGTCTCTGACGTTCATGTAGAAGATGTGACTGGAGAGGACTGGTTAGATGGCTGAAACAAGTGCCAGTTTTAAAATCCTGCAGAAATACCAAGAGGCCTTTTCTGCAGATGTATTCAGCTTTTCTGTTAAAAATGTCACGTGTATGGGAAGTGTATTTCTGCTGGCTTTGATGCAGGTATTCGTTTTTACAGTGAAGTGCTGTGAATTACTCTGAGCCATATGAACTTCTGGGAGATTAGTTCTAATGAAGATAAGTCTGGATGGATTTTTAGGAATTGCCTAAAATGAAATTTTTTTTTTGAAGTGTGTTATACAGGAAGAGCATAGCTTAGTCTTTCTAAACACAAAGTAAAAAATTCCAAGCAGTATTAACACTTCCCTGTAGTTCTAGTATAGCACAGTAAGCCTTATTAAAAAAACCTTGCCTGTTAACTGTAGAAAACTCTGTAGACTCAGTATCTGAAAGCATGCTGGGAAATAAAACATTTTGTCACTAATTCGTCACTGGATGATACTGAAAAAAACAGGTCGGTTCTTTAGAATTGACTTTCTTATGCTGACTTTTGAGTATCAAAATTGACTAATGGGATGACTGTCAGGCACAGACATTTTGAGTAATAGCTTGTTCATAGCCATTAGATGAACAGAACTAGAAGGGAGTCTCCCCTGCTGTGGTGGCACAAGAGTTGGATTTCTCTGACATAGCTGACTTTCTACCATAGAAAATAAATGCAGTGCTCCATGTTCTGCAGTATGTCACTTATATTTGTGTAGTTCATAAGTGGTCTTGTGTACAAAGTCTTGGTAAAGACACACAGCTTTCTTTAAATCTGGGATAATTGGAATTTTGTTTCCATACCACCTTTTCTCTTCTGTATCCTCCTCCAGTCATAGAATTCATTCCCTGAAGCCTTTTCTCTGTTTGGTTCTGGTAGCTTCATGTGAATAGGCTAATAGCATTCTGTATATGAAGCACAGAAGTGTCATGGATCCAGAATGTGAAGCAGTGGACTGCATCATGTTGTGACTCCTCATTGAAGCCCTGCTATGAAATCTACATTTCTGTGAAGAGCCAGTTTCTGGTAATTTCCTGTTCCCATTTTTGGATGATGTTTAAATGAAAAGATACTGGAGGAAAATAAAAGTGTGCTGTTAGAATTCTCCATTTACTACATCCCATTTTTCTGATGGCTGTCTGCTGTTCTTGTGTCTCCTGTATCCGTAGCATCTGTCTTAATTGATAGCAAGAGAAGTGTTGAAGCTGGTACCTGTTAATGTGGTGCGTGAGAATTGTCTGGAATCTGTGAGACTGTGCATGGATTCCCACCTTTCCATTGTTGCATGCTACAGGTTCTGAAACTCAAAATGCAATTTGGAACAGGACAAACAAAAGATGTTGCGACCATTAATTCCAGTGGAGTAATAAAAGGTTTTTTAACACTACAGCCAGTTGGGTCGCTGGTGGGAGGAGAACTGGCTAGTAGGTAGAGACCGAGAGTTGTAAGATGAAGCTCTATTATTCTGGGTTTTTCACTGTTGTAAGGAAGACAAAATACCAAAGCTATTACAGCGTTTCATTCTTACTGTTTACCAAAACTTAATTTTGCCTAGTTCCCCTTTTAAATGGGTGAGCAATTCTATGAATTTTGGGCTCATGTGTTGGGGTTTTGGGTGTGTTCATTCCTTGGGGTGGGGGTGTTAGGGTTTTTTCATTACACTTGATAGGATGGCATGACGTGTAATTCTAGTCTTAAATGCCCAAACACAATGCTTGATGAGGAATTTTAATACTAAAAAATTATTTCAGGCTCTGTGAGAGTGGGTTAGGTTCTTTATGTTGGTAACAAACTACAGGCAAAGCTGTAAATGCAAATAGTTGTGACTTCGGTAGCCTTCAATGGCATTTTATGACTCAAGGAGATTAGCACTTGAAGGACTGATTCCTTCAAGCATTACAAATTTGTACCAGGTTCAGACATCCATTTTAGCTGAGGGAGGCAATCTCCATAGTTAATTAAAGGAAAAAACTGACTTTACCGTGTGGCCAACGTGCTTTGCATGGAACAATTTTTACACGAGTTTTGTAAACAGCAAGCTGAGACTTTGAACTGAAGAAATGCTTACTTGGGTGATTGGTGTTTTGGTAGTATCTGGGATTCAGACTGGTTTTGGTTACTACCAGCTGGCCCAGCCAGTTAATGCTAGCTATCAGTGTATAGCTTGAATTAATGGGGCAGTGTTTGGAAAGAAAAAAAACCGTCTGTGATGAATGCTTAAGTACTATAGAAATAATCTATATTGTAGTCAGTGCGAAATACGTTTCTGGTGGTTTTGGTTGATTAGAAGTGTGTTTGGGGGAATCTGACCTACAGGTAGCTGGTCATGTCCCATTTTTAGCAGAAGAATGTAGGCCTATTTCCTCTTGGAAATAGTGTGATAATCCCTGGGAGGTGGAAGGTGATCAAGGATGCAGGTAAAGGTAGGGAAGATGAAAAAACTGAATGGATGGTAAAAGAGTAGAAAGCTCAGTTAAGCCAGAAGAGTAGCATAACTTGAGTTACTTAATCTCTATTTTGTATGCCTTGTATTCTGCTGTGACTGACAAGAATGTTAGAGCAACTGTCCTGCTGTGGGGCATGTCAGCAGTTGGAACAGAAATGATCAGGAATTAAACAATGGATAAGATGCACAACAATAAGAAATCCCTTGGGTGACATGTTATAGAATCTTTAAAAGATTCCAGATACCCATGTCTTTTAAGTGCATTTATGGCAGTCCTTTTTCCTGCTGCAGAACAAATTAACTAGTTCCTGCTTATTGTACTTGATGCAGAGAGAAAGCTGCTTCTAATGTTGCAGAGGACTGGCATTTTTCTAGTCACTTCTCTAATTCTTTAACTGTCCTCTGCAGAGATGTAAAATATAAGGAAGTACTGAGTCACTATTTACTTGTCTTGATATGTGTGTATCTTTTTATTTTCTCACTCCATACTACTTTGGCAAAGGCCCATGTTTTATGTGGGAAATAACACTGTAATTCCTGAATATTACTGTAATAGTTGGAAATTAAAGATACTTGTGTTAAACTCTGTAAAACTGAGTTCAAGTTGGGTTTTTTTTAGCTTTCCTACTAGTTTTCCAAAGACCAAAAAATGTGTCTTGAAGAACTTCTTTTATGTTTCTTATCTTCCACAGTCACACTTGAGAATTTGGCACTACTGGGTGGCTGATGATTTTTTTTTTCTAATTTGATAAAACATTGACATGAAATGTTTCATAATGAAATAAGAATGGTTTAGGGACAACTTTCTTAACTGCAGAAAAGAGTGTCAGTGTGTGTGATAAGCTCTGCTAATAGGGTTTTAATTTAGGTTAAATCTTAAAACTTACCCAGCAAAAGCTTTTGCAAAACAGGTTGATTGAACAGTAATTGATACCTAGATTTTATGATTGGAGTTACTCTATGTGGGGTGAAGGTGTGTGGTTGTGCTATATTAAATCATTCTTGATAGAATGTAATTTAATGAGTGAGATACCTCAGTTCTGGGATGTAGTTTTGTGCATCAGTGTTATCAGATGAAGCATAAAAACAAATCATTACTATATATGTGTGTCTTATCAAAACAACTGCTGCACTGGAAGTCACGAATCTCTTTGAAATTACATTATGCTTATGTTCTCAAGGCTTGTGGAGGATTTTGTGTTAAGAAGTGCTCCCTTTCAGCCATCACAGGGAAATTTTGCAGTATCATACTGTACAGGGTGGTTAACTTCCATGAGCAGGTTGTGCCCTCTGAACTGCTCAGTTCATAAGTTAGTTACAGTCTGAAGATGCTACAGCTGGTTTTTAACATTCTTCTGTATGTCACCAAATTGTGCTCTTTGTATCTACATCTTCTGGTAGAGCTTTAGCTCTGATCTTGAATTAAGAAATATCTGGTGCTTCTAAAAGTATTGGACTGGATTTGTGTGCAAGGGGGTGTGCTGTAAGAACTGATTAGGTGTTGGAAAGCCCAAAAATGCTTCCTGACATAATTAGGAGAACAAATGTAGATTATGATGAACAATCCTACCAGAGGTTCTTTGAGTATTTTTAGTGGTTAGCCAAGAAGCTTGGAACATCTCAGACTTTGGGTAAAACTGGAACTACAGATTCTAAAAAGAACGGGCTCAGTCTCTGTCCTTTAATATCTGGGTGCCTGGGGAGGTACTCAGAGAAGTTGTTCTTTCCAGTTCTCGCATTCACGTGTCTCGATTTGCAGAAACTCACTGATCCCAGGTTTAATCCAAATGGTTGAGTTATGAATAGATCTTAGCAGGCAGCATTTGAGAGGCTGCTCTAGCAGTGTAGCGAAAGGAGGTTTTGCTCAGGGAGATTGCTTGAGCAGTCTGGAATATGGGTTATCCACAGAGATCAGTGCAAACAGAAGTGAGCATGTTCTTTGTCTGGCCAGGTCTGAGTCAGCTCCTGTTTGAAGCTGTATTTTGAATGAGGATGATTCTTTTTGCCTTTATTTCCTAGCAACTTGGGTCTGAGGATTGTACAGATCACTTTGACAACAGATGTTCACCTGTTGGTATCTACTATTCAAAGTTATTTTTGTCCCTTTTAAGGTTTGTTTATTAAGTTCAGCCTGTAATTAAACACACAGGAGAAAGATGCATTTGAATATGTACTGCACTTGGAATTTGGAAAGGAAAACATACCATAGTTTCGTGTGACTGATGCGTTTCTAAACAGGAGGCTGAGGTGAATGTAGGTTAAAACATAAGGGTAGAGTAGGGGAGGAAAGGGGAGAAAAATAATTCCTGGAAGAGACCCCTGTATGGTGGGAAGACTAGAACTGATCTCTCTGAGAAAGCTTAGAAAGTCTAGGTAACTGTGCTTGGAGTGATAGTGTTTTGCCGTTCTTGGGTTCATAATACTGCAATAGTTTTATTTATTGCAGACTTAGCTTCATTCTAAGAGTGAAACATTTTTGTGCATTCTGTTTGGTGGGTTTGGTTTGATATTTTGGTTTTTTTTTTGGAGGGATGGGGGGGCTGGTTTGTTTTCCAGAGAAGTAAGAGAGGTGAAAAAAAGCCTGCAGAACTCTGTCTGCTGGACCGGTAGACTATTCTCAATTCTTAACTTGTCTTAATTCTAACACGGCACTCGAGTGTGCCCAGGAGTACTTTGACTTTTCTGAGGTAGCCCATTCTGCTCTGGTGATGTATTTTACGTAGAGAGGCTTAGTGGTTTTGGGCAGAAGGTGGTTTTTTGGCATTTATAACAGAAAATGTGGGAGTTTTGAACTATTCCATTAATAGGGCAAGTGAAGAGTTCCCCTTCATTGTAACATGAGTTTCTTGGTTACAGAGAACAGAATCTTTATAGGTTGCTACTTCAAATTGGTGGTTTTCAATTTTTTTTCTTTTCATAAAAATCAAAAACTTTTATCTTAGTAGCTTCTCACTGTGAGAATGATGAGTGGTTAAAAAAGGAATCATAGCTTTGGAGAATCCTTTCTGCAGTATTTTATGATGGTGGATTCAAAGACTGTCCTGGATTCCAAATGAAGATGATGATACTCTTGTATTAACACTACTTTCTCTTCCTCCCCAAATCATGAAGTTATTTCCTGGCAAGATACCCTAGTATATGAAAAAGTAAGCCTTCTTGCACTGAGCAGATGTTTCTCTGGTTTACTTTGATGTAGCAGTTGTCAAAAGAGCATGTCTGGACTCAACCTGGAATTTGAGCTCTATCCTTCATCTGAGAAAATTCCCATCCAAACTTAAGCAGCATCACTGGCTTTGAAAGGCACTTTATGCTCTGACATACGAGTGGTTACCTAGGAAAATAGTTTTTGGGAGCTGCCAACAGCATTGTATGTACTGAGGTACTCAGTATTGACAGCTGGGAGCCACATTCGGGTATCTGCAACCATGTGGAGTTAATCTTGAAAATTATTTGCTCCATCTGTGCATGTGTAGTTCCACTTGCTAAGTGCTTCTCTAGTACTAAATTAAGAGGTTGGTCTAAAACGTATAGATTTGTAGGCTTGTTCTCCTTTGGGGATAGGAAAGCTACAGGATGTTAGGGATCACCTACTTCTAGAAATCTGCTGATTTCTAGGACATTTGAATTAGGTTACATTCTACCCTATATTCTTTTTAGGAAGTGTGGGGAGCCAACAGGAATGTAAGCATGTTTTTACAGACATGGCAGAAGCAAAAGAACTGTCTAGCATTCAAGAAAAATTTAAGGAATGTGCTATATTTGTAAAACATATGAACTATGTATTTCAGTGTTCTGCTAGTGATAAACTGAGCCTTCCCTCTATAGTCTGACGGTGCTTGGGAAATCTGCCCCTTCCCTCTCCCTTATAAAAGTTAACTGGAAGGGAGCTTTGGCCAAAAAATCTAAACAGCAAATGGATAAAACTAATTTACTAATCATTTCCTGGAGAGTTCTAATAAAGCACAGTGGAACAAAACCTAGATCAAAATTGTCTAAAAATATGCAGGTGTATTTCTTCCCTGTCTGTGTGGCTGTGCAGGAGCATTCCTTGGGATTAGGTGGTCCTTCCTTGGTGGTGTGGTAAAACCAGCCCCTGCTTGAACACATGATCTTTTAAAGTCTCCTGCTCTTAAGGTGGTTTGAATTTCTTGTTTATGGGTGTCTGGTTTTGGTGTGACGGCGGCACTGCTGAGGAATACACCTGGTGCAGGTAAGCTGGCCTCGCAAGCTGCACATTGAGATGCGGGTTGAACTCTGAGTGGGAGCCCGAGACGAGAGGCCGGGAGCTGCCAACCTTTGGGATAACAAAGGGCATGAAGATGGGTGGTGCCAGCCAGGTGAATGGACACTGGGAAACACAGCAGGAGCCGGGAATTGCCGACCGTTTGGATAACAGGAGATGAAGACCGGTGAAGCCAGGGAGGTGGATGGACATGGAGAGGGAGCAGGAGCATGGGGAGACTGAGAGAATAAAAGCCAGGGGGGTTCCTTAGTTAGGGGTTCCTCCTTGGAGGCACCAGCTTGCGCTGTTTATGTGGTACTGCGCTGGGAATAAATGGTTTTATGGAATGAGACATCGGAGACTGCTGTGGGAAACCTGGAGCCGAACCGGTAAAGAAACCTGATGTGACTGTGAGCGGGGAGCCAAGTGGGGCTGCTGCCGAGTCACTGGAGCCGCCTGCTGGGAAGGGGCTTCGGTCCCAGGAGTGAGAGTTGGGAGTGTGACTACCAGGGAGCCTTGTGAATGGTCAGAATGGGAGGTTTCCTTATCAGAACTTGATAAAAACATGATGTCAGAACTTGAGCTGGTGTGCAGTGTGCTCAAGATACCAGAGTGCTGCTTCCACAGGGCAGCAACACCACCATGTGTTTGACTGGCAAGGCAGGGCAAGTGGTGTTCTTTCATGTGGTAGCTGTAACTTGTAGAACTGGTGCATTAATCAGTAACTGAATCTCCTGTATGATTTGTACACCCTGTCAGAGCTGTAGCTCTCTGCTCCACTGGTCTCTTCACTAACTAGAGATTTATCTCTATTTTACTTACTGGAAACATCCTCATCTATTGGCTTTTTATGGCCCCAACACAATCAGAATTTCCCTGGTGTCTGGGTCTCTGGTGTGCTTCTGATTGATAGGTGGGAAGTTTGCACGTATGTGGTAAGGATGTAGACATTTATAATCTTGATTCATCTGATACGTTTGTTCTCGTATCAGGGTTATGTTTGTCTTTTGCTAAGAGTTCTCAGGTTCTGTTTTTTAGATCTGCCAACAAATCTGAAAGTGCAGCATTTGTATCAGTCTTACTAAACTTTGTTTAAACATTTTCTAATCTGCTCTTTGTATATAGATAATTAACCTTTTATAGCATTTCTTAGGAATATTACAATGTTAGTTTAAATTTGCTGTATTTTAGTCAGAATTTTAATAACTACTGGAGATTCCAGGGAACGTTTTGGGGAAGCTTTTAGTAAAACTACAGATATTTGCAATTTCTCTGATTTCCCTGGACTTGCTTTCAGAGCTAGCCTTTCCCTAAGCATACAAGGTCAAAAAAAGTAGCTATGCTCCCAAATGACCTTTCTTCTTTGTCCTTGAGGGGGCTGAGAAATGGTTTATAGAAAAACCAAGAGCTTTTTTTACTTTCTTCAAACTTCAGGAATTGTTCTTTCTTCACAGCTGCTGCTTGTTTCCCTAGTCTATACTTACTCTCTTTTACAATATATATCTCTGTCTCTCTATAGGTGCATATATTTATTGTGCATATAGATATATGTGTGTGGGAATGCTACTAATAAATAAAAGCTAGTATATATTTACATCCACAAAATGTAAGGCAAAGAACAAGTAAAATCACTTGCTGCCTAATATCTACTAAAAATCATCAGGAAATAGAGAAGGAGTCACTAATTTGACGCAACATCAGCACTGCATGTGTATTTTCCTCATTCTCATTGGTGGTATCTGTGAAACTAAGTTCTTCCAGGAAAACTTGTTCGGAAGAGGAAGAAAGTTTTAGTGGGGTTTGGTTGGCTGGTTGGTTTGGTTTTCCTGCTCTTTCTGAAATCCTGAAATATTGACAGGGTGAGCTTTTCTACCTTAGCTAGACTGCAAACATGGGAAGATGCCCAAATACTGTGGGAATGGTGGGGGGTGCAATTGGACAAAATGGGGGGAGGATGTGGACGGAATCCCTTAAGGGATGATGAAAAAAAGTGTGAGCAGTTCTTGGAGTAGTTTTGAAGTAACAGATGGTTGGAAGCACATGAAGGGAAAATGTTGTATTTTTTCCTAGGGATCTGCTATTACAGTCGGGATACTGAGTGAACAGTTGTACCTTGCCACAGCCCTTCTTCCTACGTGCTCATGCAGGAGTCTTTCTCCATCAAGGAATTGGGTGGTTATGCAATATTAACAGAGCTAGGATGGCTTAAATATCTAAAAAAAGTTTTGTGTCATGAAACTTCTTGTAGTTGATTTAGTAACATAGTTCTTGCTGTGGAGTCTGCCTCAGTATATATAATTTCTTAGATGCTTGAGCTATTGTTTTATAGTAATGAGTGCAACATGGTGTTAAGATAAAGTAAACCTGATCTAAGTTCTGGGTTTCTCATAGCCAAACTGTGTGGTTGACTTACCTTGTAGCTTTCTTGTTCTGTCTTCTACCTGATGACTGCAGTGCTGTGATATAAACTCGTCTTGTTCCAAGATGCTTTGCAAACTGAAATTAGCACTATATACTGCTGCCTACTGGTTAAAATTCTCAAACTTTAATGTGCTCTTTTTTCAGGTGTTCCTTCTCTTGTGCTGATTGAATTCAGGTAAAAATAGAATAGTTCAGTTGGAAGGGACCTACAACAGTCATCTAATCCAACTACCTTGACCACTTCAAAAAATTAAAGCATGTTCCTCAGGGCATTGTCCCTGTGCCTCTTAAACATTGACAGGCTCAAAGCATCGACCACCTCTTTAGGAAGGCTGTTTCAGAGTTTGACCACCTTCTCAGTAAAGAAATGCTTCCTAATGTCCAGTCTGAACCTCCTCTGGTGGAGTTCTGAACTGTTCCCACATGTCCTATCACTGATCTCAGAAGAGATCAGCATCTCTCTCTTCACTTCTGCTCAGGAAGCTGTAGAGAACAATGTGGTTGTTCCTCGGTTTCCTTCTTTCCAAACTAGACAACATCAAATTCCTCAGTCATTCCTCATAGAACATCCCTTCCAGCCCTTCCAGCAGCTTGGTTGCCCTCCTCTGGACACATACAAGGACCTCAATATCCTTCTTAAATTGTGGACCCAGCACTGCACACAGCAGTCAAGGTGAGGCCACACCAATGCTGAATACATAGGGATAATCCCCTCTCTTCACAGGCTGGTGATGCTGCGTTTGATGCACGCCAGGATGTGGTTTGACCTCTTGAATGCCAGGACACACGGCTGACTCACACTGATCCTGCTGCCAACCAGCAATCCCAGATCCCTTTCTGCAGAGCAGCTCTCCAGCCACTCCTCTCCCAGTTTATCCTGGATGCAGAATTTGGTATTTGGACTTGTTAAATTTCACCTCAATGATTATTAACCAATCCTCCAATCTATCTAGATCCCTCTGCAAGATCTCTTGTTTCTCTAGAGAGTCAACAGCATCTCCCAGTTTGGTGTCATCAGCAAACTTGCAAATAGTGTTTTCAACTCTACAGAATGTCAGAGCTTGGGACAACTGAGACATTTGGCTGCCTTAACTGAGTTGGTAGAGCTCAATAACAAATTTATGGTTAAAGTAGGCACTGTAAGGAAATAGAGGGAATTAAAACATCTGGATTTGAAGACAAAAGTTCAAGATAAACTTCAAAAACGTCAAGGTGTTCTTTTAGCAGAACATGTAGGTGTTTTAAGAGTGCTCTGAAGTAACTCTGTTGTCATTTTGCTCATTAATATATTAATTAACTTTTAGTATTTTAAAATTCTGGATATAATTGTTTGCAGTAACAAATGTATAAAATCCTTTATGAAAGGCTTGTGTGAACTTCTTATGAACTAGTGTGCGAGGAACTACGTGTGCTGCATGGTTATATGTAACTGTCATTTGAGTGTCTAATTCAAAGGAGAACTGGAAGAGCTTCTAGGCTATTAGGTAAATGTCATATCTTTAGAGGTAGCAATATAATAATTTGAGATAGGTATCCTTTTTATGAAATAGAACATTTTCGTAATTTTAATGAGATAAATATGATTTTGTGTCTTAAGTAATGAAGGAAACTCAGTGGGCCCAGAACTTAGCATGATGTGTTTTGTATTTACTACTCTGGAACACAAGTAAGGTAGCTGTTGCCGTGTTTGAACAGTTGGTGGCTCCAATGCTTTGCGGCTATCACAATACATACTGCTGAAACAAGTTAGTTCAATTCTAGCTGTACCGAACTAGTTAGGAGTGTAAAAGGAAAATTGGAATCAGGAACTTAGTAAACAGCCAAACACTTGCAAGATGCATTTTAAGCCACTAGGTAAATACTCCCTCTTTAGTTCTTAGATAAGCATAAACTCCACTCTTGCTGTCTAGCTTAAGATAAATTATAAAGGGGCTCCTCTACAAAGTGCCAGTTCAGAATCAGTAACAATATTATTTAAAACAGCATAGCTAGCAGCATCCCTGCTCCATATTGCAGTGTTATACAGGTAGGAGAGATGACAGCTATCCTGACAAGAAAAAGGAGGGAGAGAATAGTCAATCCATTTCTGGAAAAAATGCAGAGGTGAGTATGTAGACAGTCTTGAAACTGAGACTTACCCAAGTGCTTATGTACATAAAAAGGGAAGTGCTTTTGTTTGGGTGTGGAAATAAAGGATTCAGTGGGCACTGGAGCTTGATAAAGCAAGATGATAACTTCTTAACAGAAGAGCAGGTGCTACTTTTAGCTGTTTTTTCAGTCATTGCAAGAACACTTAATAAACACAGAACTTGAACAGGATGAAAAAGGTTTTGAAAAGTGTTAGTCCTAGAAGTCTGGAGAAAGTCTTAGATAAATGTGTAGACGTGAGACTAGAAACTTCTGGTGATGACTTTTTTTTGACCCCCAAAAATATGACGGAAGAGATAGAACATTACTCCACAGGTTTTCCATGTTCTAGAGAAAAGGAAAATGTAGAATTCATTTTTGTTCTCCACTGTTGGAAAACTACAGTTTGTCTATTTTTGATGAAATATTTGCATTATGCCATCCTGAACTAGTATAGGTACTCTGTTACTGTTCTCCTTTCTGCCTTTTTTTTTCATCTGGATTGTTATTACCATGCTCTGTTCTTGAAACTTCTGTAGTTTATGGTAGAAACAGCACTGCAGGACAATCACAGGGAATGCAGCCTTGCAGGTACAGCTTGGCCTCCAAATCAGAGTGAAGTAAAGAGCAGTTTGAGAAGACACAGTCAATGAACTCATACAGTGACCCAAAGTTACATGCAAGTGCAGTCTGGGTGTAGCATTTTGTTTCTGTACAGTTGAATGTTATGTGCTGATGAAATTCTTTTGGGGCTGAAAAAAGGGGGGAAAGGATTTGAGGAATCTTTATAATGTGCAAACTTATTAAGACCCTTCATTTTTATTTCCTTCTGTCTCCTGGAGGAGACAAAGAAACAGAAATAGCCCTGCTGATCAGAATTTTGTCAGTTTTGGTTGCTGAATAGAATTATACTGTCTTAGCAATGTTTCATCAAACAACATATACTAGCAAAGTGAAGCAAAACCAAAAAGTACCAGTTCAATACCTACCCTCACTTTTTTATTTTTAAATTAAGATTTTGGAACTAATTTCTTTATATTAAAGTCATCTAAGACCTGCACTTGAAGACAAGGCTGGAATATAGACATACAAAATTACTGGAGAATCCCCTTAGCTTTTCTTTCAAGCCTATAGAAGTCTTTCCAAGTATGCTCTGTGATCCCTTTTCACTATTTTTAACAGTATTTCTAGTATTTTAACATTAATTGTTGATAAATTTTATTGAAACCAGGTAGTACTAAGATTAAACTTACATGCTTGTATTATCTACACAGTACACTAGAACAGCCAGTGGACAACAGCAGACTAACATCTCAAAGTATTTACATGCTGCACTGACTAATTCTTGTTCCTACAGTGGACTCCTAAGTTGCTCACATGTAATATATAGCTTCCATGAAATACGTGTTCATGCTATTGGGAAGACAGGGAAAACACACCACTCTGAGACCCTCATCCAGGACTAGTCAGCTCATTCATGGGGATCAGTTTGGTTTCAGTTTGTGAGAGATTTTGTGTCTATGTAAGAAAAAAATCAAGTCTTTTGTGTGGCAGCAAAATGTAGTAGGAAAATTTGTTGTATCTGTGCATCTCCTTCAGCACACTTTTTTTTTTTTCTTTAATGAGGACCTTGGTCTTACTTTTTCCAGATACTGTGTTTAATACAAAAAGAAATAAACTTGAAGTACTCTTACAAGTAGTTCAGGGATAGTAGTATTCATGAAACCTTGTGTGATGAATGTCTTTGGTATTCACATGATTTCCATTTGAAGATTTTTCCTGTAACTAAGGCATTTTGGATATCTCATACGTATAACAGCAGAGAAATACTTATTAACAAATAACTGTAGGCATTAGGCACATAGGCATTAACATCATTACACAGTGTGATTTTTATTTTTTAAAAATGAAGTAAAAGATTGGAAATAGACTTCGCATTGTGAATTTCATATCAAGTTATTAAAGTTTTTGTGTGCTGATGGAAATTGTGTCCTGAAAAATACAGACTGATCCATAAAAAGAGCACATGATGAGGTGCAGCAGGGAGGTTCAACAGCCTTCGAATAGAAAGCTGTGGCTGTATTTTGTGTATTTATAATGCAGGAAAAGATCAGTGCTAGCATTTTTAGATTAAATTCTTGGTCATGTGTAGAAAGGATATCCCACTTGGTAGACTGGTGTTCTGGTTTTCCCCAGACCAGCTGCTCGAACTACTACAGTGCATGTTAAGATAACATCAGAGACTTCATTGCATAGCTTTGCCACTTAAAAATACATTAATATCTTGCATGCTCACTTGGGAGAGGTGGGAAAGTTTGGATCTGTGTCAAGCAGACAGAGACAGCCAGTCACTTGAATCTTGAATGTGTGAATGGTATTAATGGCCTTAATTATTAATGGACTGCATTAATTTTCTTTGATACTTAGTTACATCAGATGTAACAGAGTTACTGTGTTTTGCTCTGAATTCGAGATCTGGTAGGAATTTTTTCACTTAGTGTGTTAATTCAGGGGGGACCTAATGGTGAGGTAGGTCACCTGTTCAACA
Source organism: Rhagologus leucostigma (assembly GCA_013397725.1). Lineage (NCBI taxonomy): Eukaryota > Metazoa > Chordata > Aves > Passeriformes > Rhagologus > Rhagologus leucostigma. Next base: position 251,027 of record VZTD01002072.1, on the reverse strand, counting down.
CTGGCAGCATGTAGCTGCTAGTAATCTAAAAACAGATGCCTGGGAGTTGTTACTAATGGAAATTTAAACCTTTACTGACTTTCAGGAGTGCCTAGGTCTGTCCTGATTTTTAAAATGAAAAGAAAATAAGAGATTAAGAGTGTTCACCCCAGAATATCTAAGGAAGTCTCCATGGAAACAGTGTACCTAGCACTAAGGAGAAGTACTTTTGAAAGTAAATGGCTGACTGCTGAGCTATGTTTGAAGTATAAATTATTAAATGAATAAAACCTTTATGAAAATAGATGTGCAATTATCTTTTGGATACAGTACTCTGAAGTGAGTACTGGAATTTGGAATTACTGTGAAGAACGGAAGCTGTGCCTGCGCAGGCAGGATCCCAGGTCTGCACTTCTGCACCCTTTTCCCTTTCACTTTGAGGGGGAAGGCAGTACTGCAGAGCTCGGGGGCGGGGGGATGGTGGCGGTGGTGGTGTATGACGGGGCGAGGACTTTTCCCCCACCCCGTGTCCCCAAGCCGAGGGTGCACCTGCGGAGCCGGGGGCGGTCGGGCACCTGCAGGAGCGGGACACTCCCTTGGAGCAGCGGCAGCAGGCAGTCACAGCACTTCTCGGGTCTGCCTGCTAGCGGCTTTTCCTGGGTGACGGCGGCTGGCTGATTTCACTGGGAAGATGAAGAGCGTGTGGAGAGTTGTGGAGAGGCCGGGAGCTGGGACACAAGGGAGGCCGGGACCGTAATGCTCGGGGGAAGCCTCAACTGGAGTTTAGATCGGAATATAAATTAATGGAAGAATAGCATTTGCTGCGTGTTTGGGGGAGGAGCAATGCTGGTGGTCTGTGACTGTTGAAGATGTCCCTGCTCATCACAGGGGAATTGGACTAGAGGACTTTTAAAGGTCCCTTCCAACCCAAACTTTACTATGACTGTAATATACTCCTCTCTGGTCTGCGTCTGCTTCCCCAGTGTTCTCTCTCTCTTTTTGGTTGTGTTTTTTGTTTTGTTTGTTTTCGGGTTTTTTTTGTTTGTTTGTTTGTTTGTTTTTTTATTTTTTTTTCTGCTTACTATGTATAGAATCATTATAATAGTTCTGTATAACTGAAGAAAAAGTTGGTGATTTATTCTGTGGTTTTTGTTTTGTTGTTGTTCCTCCCCATTCTGTTGCTGTAACTTCAAGAAGTTCCATTTCAGTGCTAGGATCCCTGCTCTGTTCAAAGCTATATAAAAATCAAAAGGATAGTATCAGAACCAAGAACTTACAGAGAGTATATATTATACCAGAAATAGAATTTGGCACTGGGAGATGATGTGAACATACTAGTCAACACAGACACTAGTCTGTGTTCTTAATCAATAGAGAACTTCCTTAACTACTGTGGTATGCATAAAAATAAGTCAAAACACTTATTCTTCTAAATCACACTTCAAATATTTTTTTTTACTATGAGGCAGCTTCATAGATGTTTGAACTACTTTCAGATACATGAGACAAAATAGAATCTGGCATAAAAGTATTTGATCCTTCCAAAACTTGAAGATGGAGACAGGTGCTGTTGTCCTTTGGAACTGGAAACTCCCCTTTACATCCTGAGATGGGACCACTTAGAAGGATATGCAATCCAAGCCAAGCAACTTGTATTTGACACAATAAGGAATGTGAGAAAAGTGAACGTGGTCAAAGCAACAGGTTGGAAAGGCTTATTTTTGTAGTAGCTCTATGAAGGGATGAAAATAGGAAAGATGGCACAGCCATATAAAGTGTTTTCAGTAGTTACAAGATGACAGTCCAAAGGAAATGTCCTTTGTGTAGATGAGGAGGAAACTTATCTGTGTGCCAAAAATAATAGAAAGCTTCATTTTAGCTTGCTGTGATTTAGAGGGATAAATTTAGGATCCTCCTCTGGCATTGCACCAGTGGTTCAGGTAGTAGAGTGGTATTGTTTGTGATTAGGGAAAAGAGGAAAAGGGAGAATTTGTGGAATTTGTCCTTTCAACTCAAGTTCAGACTGAAGTTCCAGCCTGTCCAAAAAGGAAAGCAGGACAGAAACAGCAGCCACACTTTGGCCACCTGCCATCCCATGGAGGTACATCTGCATGGCTGTTATTAAAGCATTCCCAGGCACAATACACGAAGGTGATAAGCAGTACAGCACTACAGCAAGCAGCAAAAGCAAAATATGCCCACTAATCAAAATACAGGACTCAAAATACAGTCACAAAACAGAGCCCTATGGCAAGTGCAGGAGCCTGCTCATTACTAGCTAAACAGCACTAGCAAATATAGATTCAATTTAGTATATCCCAGAATAATTAATTAATGAAACTTGTTAGCTAAAATACACATTTTAAGACCAAAATCAGGAAAGCTTTGAAGCATACAACCTGAAATTAAATTCAATCTCCTAATTAAGCCAAAAATAATTATTTCCTTCACACTTCCTATGCTAAAGTTATTAACAAAAAATAAAAATCAAAAAACTAACTCTCCAAATCCCCAAACAAACAAAAACCCATTTCACCTTTTGGACTAAACTAGAATCTTCCTCATCTTTTAAGAGTTAGTTAAAACATGTACATTCAATATCTTACCAAAAACCTCCCTTTTCCCTTAGCCTGTAGAGCTGGAGGATAGAAGTTTCTCCGACTTGCTGTTAGTGGAAGACGTGAGAAAGAACTGGTTCAAATTGAAGCAATGGGGTTCTAGAGATTTCCCAACATATCTGTTGCTGAAGGCAAGCTTCCATGTAGTTGTGAGGTAAAGGAGATATCTGTAAGTAGGGATACTTATCTGTATTTCTTAACTTGCAAGAATTTTTCCCTGAATACTAATATTTTATTTTCCTTTGTTTACTGTGAGTGCTGCACACCTTGTATTAGGTGTTGAGGATGGCATTTCATCATTCTCGGAATTTGCTTTACCATCTTTAAGTTGCTGAGTAAGATCCTATGTTCTCTGGCTCCCATGTTGAGCCTGCTTTCCTTAGTGGTATGTTTCAATATTTTTAAAAAGTGTTTTATTTAAGAAAGAGTATTTTACTGACTGACAAGGGGTTCACTGCCTACTACCGGCTTCCACAGAAGACATTGCAATTTTTTAATTCTTTCTTTTAATCTAAACCAAATCTTTTTATTTGCAGTAGGACTCCCTGTTGTTTCTCCCTCCCCCCTTCCCCTCCCCCTTTTTCTTCACGGGGGGCCTAAAATGTCTTTTACTGTAGTTGGCTTTATCGAGAAGATTGTAACCTGTCATCAGTGTTCACTCTTTATATATCAAAGTATAAGAACAGTAGAACAAATTCTGTTAAAGGACATTTCGTATAATGTATGTTGGAGTTTGCTGACAGAAGGAAGTTGCCAAGCCCAGGTGTATGGGTGATTCAGAAATACTAGTCCTCTCCCCTTCTTATGAACTGTCATTCAGTAGACTGGATAATGACATTGTTTTATTGCTTTGCTCAGTAGTGAAGTGGTTGATCTCTAGTCCAAATTTTAATAACTTATGTTTCAGATTGTTAATTGTATTCAAATGAATGTGTGTAATAATCCACACTTAGAACTGGATTTGCAGTCTTGTGTAGAAATTGCTGACATGGATTAAAGGTTTCTTTTAAATTGAAAGCTTTATTTTTTACAGTGCTGAATGACCACTGGCAGCTTCAAAACGCACTAAGAAAAATTTCTGGTTATAAGGAGTAAGGACATTTAAAATTTGTGCATGGAGAGGATTCTTGATTTTGGCATCAAGGAAGCTGTTCTAAAGTTAACCTGATGCGTCCCAGCTGCTTCCTTGGCTGCTCTAACAGTTCTCATCGGACTTCAGCTTGTAGGCAGGACAGGGTTTTGTAAATTAGTCCCGTGTCACTTTTGCCTCAGGAAACTGAAACTTTTGAAGATGCCTTGAAGACTGCCGAATTCTTGGAAACTTTTGTCTGAAAAACAAAAGTTTGGCATTTCAAGCCAAACTGAATGGAGTACCTTACTGACAGGGTGAAAAGCCTGTTGCTAGTAGTTCTCCAAAGCGCTACAAATTTATTTTTTCTTTTTTTTGCGTGTTTTTGGGTCGAAATTGCTCCCCTACCATGCCATCGCTTCCTGTGCCTGTGGGTTTCTCGTCCGCAGCCCGCACTCCCAGCACCCGCCGTGTACGTGGCGGGGGGGGGGTCTCCTCCTCAAACAGCCCGTGCCCAGCCCCAGCCCCGACACCGGCGCTGGGCAGCGCCCTCCCGCTGCCGCCCTGGGCGTGGGGGCCCCTCCTCGGGCGGGGGCCGG
>VZTD01002072.1:220378-246638 GCA_013397725.1 Rhagologus leucostigma | reverse complement strand
GTGGGTTTGAATTTGGTGCCGCCGGCGGCGATGGGTGGGTGGTGCTGGCGGCGGGGCTGGGCCCCGCGGGCACCTCGGGTCCCCCGCTGGCTCCGTAGCGACATCGGGGCTGGGTGAAGGGGCTGCCTGGCCCCTTACCCAAGAGAGAAAACCCTCTTCTCGGGCTGTGGGCGCTGGAGCACCCCGACACCTGCCTAAAACCCTCTTGTGCCCACCCACTTCCACGCCGTATCGCGCAGAGCAGAGCGAGCCCGCTCCAGCTGCGGTCATCCTGCTTCCAGGCGGCCGTGGGCAGGCACAGGTCCATCGGTGCCAGCGCGAACCCTGGAGGCTGGGGAGAGCCACCGAACTGCGTCTGGGCTGCTGGAGTTACTCTGCTGTGAAATGAGAATGACTTACACCGCTGCAAGTGGTCGGGCTGCGTATTTTCTGTGCTGGATATCTGTCTGTCACTGTAATGGAATAAAATTCCCGGGAAAGTAGAGTCTTTATGGCAATTTGAGTTTATCTAGCATTTGTATCAACAATGAGATTTTTTTTTTTTAAAGTAGGTTCTGAATGACGTTGTAAAGCACATATATAATAAGGTGTACGTTTTTAGATTTGAGGTTTTGTTTCCAGGTTTGTGAGAAGCTCAGTTGAACTCAGGGAATTAAAATGCAAGTGTTTTTGTGATCAGCGATATAGGATGAGAAAATAACTTTTTTTTTTTACACATCTGTAAAGTGTGTTCATGCTTGGATGACAAGTTAACTAGTAAATGTGAGTCAGTGCTTTTTTGGCAGAAAATGCAACAAAAGCTGAATTAATGTCCCCCTCACTTTAAAATATCAGTAGTTAGCCTCATGCTTTTTTTAAGGATAGTCTGTGTAGTTTTTATTAACTCTTCAAGTTGAGATAAGGCGTACTAGTTTTATTTTAAAGGAATCCCTCCAAAATACAGCTTTTAATGACTCTAGCTTTGAACATGACAGATAATTCTTAACACAGTCAATATTGCAGTGTATAGTTTATAAATCAGAGTACTGTATTTAGGTTACTAGTACATTTATCAACATACATTATTGTCTTCTTGCATTGTTCTAACCTAAAGATTTTATAGTTGTCTTTGATAAAAAAAGAAAATAAACATTTCAGTTGGAAGCCTGATGAGACAGGTACTGTGCAAATGAAGGTGTCTGGAGAGTGACGTCTGAGTTAAAGCGATTAGTTTTTTTGCACTGATTATTTGTGTGAATAGTATTAGTATGAATGACATGGTATCACTTTATCTATGTACTTCTCATTCTGTAGTCTAGTGTAATTATTATGCTTTCTCTGTCATTGTAATTTATTTTGATTACTGTACCATTCATTTGTGTACTAGGGATAGGGAGGAAATATGTTGACTCAAGAGAAAAGAACTGTAGTACCTTATATATGTTTCTTCTGCTCTGCTCCTCCGATTTCCTCCTTTCCCCTATAATACTTTTTATACCACCACTCACTTTCTTCTTTTGCTTTTGATTTTTCTGCATTTCCTGTTTGAAGGAAAAGCCGTGTTTGAATTGTAAGAATATGAAAGAATTCCTTTCTCTGCTGCTGCCCTTGCAAACAGTGGGCAGCAGGAGGTGTGCTACAGCTGCATGGTCAGCAGCCTTTCACTCTTTGAAGGAATTACATTTCTGTGGGCAGCCAGAGTTCTTGCTCTGGATAGCACTGATCTCAGATATCATGAAACAAATAATTGCAAACAGTAAAATCTATCCAGAATTGGCAATGACAAGAAAATGGGGATTAAATGAGTATTTTAGAAGGTTTAGGTGTGATTAAAGGTATTCGTAGGCTGAAAGCATAATGTGAAGAGAAATGTCACTTTTTGCTACTGATCTTCTATATTAAGCCTTCTTTTGAGGCAAGATGTAAAAAAAACTTAAAACTTTTTCTGATGGCACTTAGAAATGTGTTTGTACATAAGACAAACACATGCACCCATACAACACACACATTTTTTTAAGTGTCCAAGCTGCCTTTATAAGGTTTAATTTGGGTGCTGAAATGTGGGCATCTGGCAGCATTTTAATTTTCTTAGGGTTTCCATAATGTTCCCATTGGGGCTGACAGATACAATAACTCTGGGAAACTTACATCTTTCTGGTAGTGCGTTGTATGGTGGGTTGGATACCTTTGGCATCTCAGGGGCTCTTGTGGGCAACCACAATGCACAGCCAGTGCAGCTTGGAGCTACGCCATTATCAAATGTTGGTGTTGTCTTCAGAAGAAGCTGCATAAATGCCTCTACTGCACTGCATCTGTGTCTTTATTTTAGTGGTACCTTAGACATAACTCGTTTAAGAACACTTTCATTTAAGTGTCTTAAGCTGAATCTTTGGGGTGGAGTAGGATCACCAGCTGAAGAACAGCAGGAATGCTGGTTGATGTATGGATTTGTATACAGTGGAAGTCAGTAAAATTCTAGGGCTTATATTTGCCTTGTTTTCATTGCATGTATTAAAAAAAGGCTGTACCATTCACATTTCTCCTCTTCTTAGTTGGAATAAAAACTAAGGAGCCTTATATCAGTAAATCGTGCAAATTCTAATTCTGGAGATTGCCATGTGTCTGTATTTTGGATATGTGTTAGCTCAAAAAACTATGCATTATTTTATATAATTAGTTTTGCAACTATTGTATAAAAATTGTGTCTCTTCAAGAAAGGAAAAAAATACCTGTGTCATCCTATGCAAAAATGACATATATATATACATGAAGATGATCTTGAAGGATATGAGAACTACAAATTTGAGTTTGTGTTATCATTCACGTAGCACAGGATATCATAGTGTTGAAGATGGTAACTAATAATCAAGATAAATTAATATATTTATCAATCCCAAGATACTTATTGCTACCCTTAGCAATCAAGAGATTTGACTAACTGTTCTCAGTCTTTTGTAAAAGAGGTTTGGGAACTATAGTATAAACTTATGCTCAGCCGCGTCACATGCTATATTGGAACATTTATCACTTTCATACTGATTTTAAATGTTAGTTGCAAAAGTACTTTGGTTTTTTCCTGTCTGGTTCTGTGCTACAAGTATGTTTTTGGTGGGATTATACAGAATAATCTCAGTAATAAAAAATCCTAAAAGACGCTTTTTTGCTCTATGAAGAATCAAACAATATGCAAAGCATGAAATAAATATAAAAAGGACTCAGGTTAGGTTTGGAGTTTTTTATTTTACTTTTGTGGATCAATATGACTTAGATTATTTGAAAAAAAAAAAAGAAATTGTTGTCTGCTAAATACTCTTTGAAGTATTTTTATTTCCTATGTTCAAGGTGTTATATATCCTTTCTGGTACTGTAGCTAAGCAACTTCCTTGAAGACTTGCACTCTTTTACGCTCTATATGCTAGTAAATCTAGAGCTTTTAGCTGATTTCAGAAGCTCATTTTTTTCAGACAGATTAAATGGGAGCTCTGAGCTCTTCTTGTTATCTTGGTTGCAAATAGTATTTCTCCTCTGGTTTCTTTCTCTCAGAATACATAGGACAGGGAAGTTGTGGATCCCCAGTCCCTGGAAGTGTTCAAGGCCAGGCTGGATGGGGCTTTGAACAACCTGGTCTAATGGAAGGTGTCCCTGCCCATGGCAGAGGGTTGGAACTAGATGTTCTGTAAAGTCCCTTCCAACCCAAACCATTCTGTGGTATGCTTCTAGCACCAGCAGAATAGGATGGTTGGTAAACCATTCAGTCTTGCCTTCTTGACAGAGGGCCTCTGGTGCGTATGTCAGTGAACAAACTTTCAGGCTTCTGTTTGCACCAAAAAGCTGAATTCTGTGTCTTATTGAAAAATGTTACATTTGCTGCCACTGTAGAATCAAACAATTCCCAGTGAAGTGGGGGAAAAAAGTGCTGAAGATATTTTTTTCTCAGCAGTTTGTTTACTTGGTTTCTGTGTGTTTGCTTTTTTGGTTTTGGGGTTTTGTTTTTTTTTTTTTCAGGACTCAATCTAGGCTTCTTTTCAGCAAATGTTTGGAGATCATGTGTAGAATTATGAGAACAAGAAACATAAAAGAGTGAAGACTATGATTAGTATAAATTTTAATGCAAAGGCTTTTTGGTAGAGAACCATTATGAATATGAAATTGAGTAAATGAGAAAAACCATGCTAGAAGGATGAGATAATGTCAGAAAAAGTTGGTCTGTGGTACTATTGTTAAATCAAGTTAGAATATTCTTGCTGATTCCCCTTAAAGTAACAATAGAAGTCAGTTTAAATCCAGCAGGTTACTTTAATGCAATTCCAAGATCATATTTGAATTTTAATTTGGGTTTCTAGAATAATTTACATTTGGGTAATTTGTATTTTGGTTCTACCTCAAGTCAAATTAGTTTGTTTTTTTTCTGTTTGGTGTGTGCAGGCAGGGGCACTTCTAATTACTCTACTTGTTTAACAGACATTCAGAGCTCTGGAAAAGGATTTAGTCAGAGACAGAAAGTGAATTGCTCTGTCAAATCAGTTACTGATGTTCGTTATATCACATCTGTTTTTGTAAGGGCTGCTGCCAACAATATAATTTTGTTTGTGTGTGAAGATTTCACCTCTGAATCCACAAAATGATCACTGTGAAAAAAACTTGACAATATTTTGAGATTAAAATCAGAAAAAAATTGGGCTCAACTATGTAGCAGTTCCCCTATATCTATCTCCAATCTTTCAGCTTCTCTAGGAAGTCATCAGTGCTCAGTAGTCTTAGGACTTGATCTGGCTGGGTTAACCTGAAAGGTGGTGCTGCTCAGTAGAAGATAGAGGACTGACTCCTGATTCTCATGCCGAGTGGAATAGACAGGTTCGTGTCTACGTTGTTAAAGGTTGATGTCCTGTAGAAGGAACGGACTTTCCTCACTCGGTGGAATTTGCTCTTGAATCTTCTTGAGAACCAATACGATGCTTTTGTAATGCCAAGACACTGTAGGTTCCCCTGCCCTGAAATTCAAGCAAAATAGGAAGGCTTTTGGACAGGATGACATGTTTTGTTCTGTGAGCTGTAGTGGGGGTGTATGGAGGGATGGCTTCACCTTGCTGGGGTGCCTCCTAGTAGGCAGGAAGATGATCTTGGAGTGTATGAGGAAGGAGCCAAACTTGTACTGCAGTTGTGTGGAGTGTCCTTTGAAGGCAGTGTATAGAATGCACCATCTCTTGAAGTGCAGGTGGGAGAAATACTGGCGCCTTCTGAACAGAGCCACAGAAAGAAGTGAGGTGATAGTTCAACAGTGTCGACAGTCAGGGCCAGATACTTGAGGCTGATCTCCATCTCTTTTACTGAGCAAAGCTGAAGTACTTTGCAACAATCATAGTGATAGCAAGCAATCCTTAACCTGGAGTGGTGCTTGTAACAAAAATAAATTAATAAATATTAAAGGATAAGCATGAGAAGGACTCATGTCTGATACAGGTTCCAAATCCATTTTGAAATAAACCACTGGTTTGACAATTGCTTCCAAGCCATATGGCATTTCTCTGCTGGCTTTTGAAAGACTGTTTGTCATGACAATCCTAAGCCTGTTCTGGGGTTTTTCAAACCCTGGATTTGATCTCTTGGAAGTCTAAGTAGACAGTCAGAAATTTACCACACATTTGGCATTTTCTCTTCTTGGCAGTTAACGTCCTCATCCTGTCAGCATTTGTTTATCTCAAGGTACTGAAAATAAGGATTTGTATAGCTGAGACCATTAATAAAAGTTTGAAATCAATTCCGGATAGGTAAACTTACACCTCAGAATAATTATGTTTTTCTTCCCAAACTGTCTTTTGTAGACTCATCTAGACTGTTTTCAGTTCTAAAACCTTTCCTATACCATAACTGTTTACATCAATATATTTTTATTACAGGCTAAGTTATTTCACTTCCAGCTGTCTTGTGATCTTGTCTCAAAGTAGATCACAGTGTAGAGCCATCAGAATTTGGTACTGAAAAGAGCCAATATGCCTTTTTGAAGTAGAAAGGGTTTTCTCCCTCTTTTTCAAAATTGGTTATTGACAAAACAATTCTTGTGGAAGATGGAAAGTTTTTTTAGATGTGGAAACTCAGAAAATAATTGTGTGGGTTTTTTAATATTGCTTGTACTGAAATGGAAGGACCTGTTTCACTTTCTGGTTTACGTATCTTGTTCTGAAACATTATCTGTAGGCTGTTCCTTGTTCTCTAGATCGCTAAAGAAACAACTACAAAACCACTCTGTGGGTTTTGAGCAACAATTCCATTTTTAGTCATTTGAGTTCTTTGCATGTTGTATTTGGTTACTTTTTCCTGGCCATTGAAAGCAGCTGTGTTTAATGAGCTGGAACGAAAGTAGGTCAATAAAATGTACTTTATATGTACGTGATTAGCAGTCTTAAAAGTATAAAACAAAATTCCCTTAGGGTTGGGAAAGAGATCCATGTTCAAAAGATGCTGCTTAAAAAAATATTTTTCATAAAATCAAGGGAATAAAATAATACTGAAGAGTCATCTGAAACCATATACAAATATTCATTATTATTTTAGGGTTTTGCTGAAAGTGTAAGTGTCTTCTTGAAGCTGTACTAAAGTCCATAAAGCCTAGATAAAATTTCAAATTAGCTTCTGCTTTACGAAAGGCAAAGGTTTAAAAGCTAAGCAGTGCCTTACAATTGTTTAAAATACTAAGAGTTTGAGTAATAGAGCTAATCTTTAGGTTATTTCATTTTAATATTAGACAAGTATTATGCATGTCTGTGCCTGTGTATGCAGGGAACTGCATGTGAACAGTTACCCTGTATATTAGTAGTTAGTAACTAATGTAGAAGTTGAATCCCTCTGGGATTTCAGTGTGCCCAAAATTTTTAAAAATACTCCCTTCTAGAAATGTCTCCCAACCTATTAGGGAAGTAGGGAGTCAGTGTCATGGATTCATGGGAGTGTTTGACATTAGAGAAAGATCCAGTTAGGGAGATTAGACTGGAAGCTGGGACTGCTCCAGGTAGAAGTTAATATAAGCATATTCGTTATGAACCTGTCAGGAATGGGCTTTCCACTGGTGTGTTTGTAGTGTTTAGAAGTAGTTAGCTTTGTCTGGTCAAGATTTAAAGAAGCACAAGAATGCCAGCCATGAGCTGCTCCAGCAGTTCAGTATTCTAGAGGATCATAGAACCACAGGATAGTTTGTGTTAGAAAGGACCTCTGAAGGTCATCTAGGCTGCAATAAGCCGGGACATCCTCAGCTAGATCAGGTTGCCAAGAGCCCCATCTAACCAGATCTTGAGTGTTTCAAGGAATGGGACATCTACCACCTGTATCATGATGTACAATGCATATTCAACATATTTTACCAACATTAGTTAGCAATATTCACAGCTGGAACAAGATTACAGTGCCAGGGAAATTATATTATATGGCATTAATTAACTATAATAAGTGTATTCTTCTCATAGAATTTTAATTAGTGCCCCCTTCTGTTTATAAGACCAAATGTTTTAAAGCTTTGGGTATTTCTTTTATGTGTCAGTACCCATGTTAAAAAAAAGGTAGCTGTTTTCTAGGTGTTTGTGTTTTTCATACTTCCATTTTTTATTAACCAGTGAAATTACCTTTTCCTTAGGTGTTGATCTCCAGGTTTGTACTTCTAAAAATCCAACATGCTGTACCAAAAAGATGGAAGAAAGGTATCAGACTGCAGCAAAGCAAGATATACAGCAAGTGCTTCAAACATCAAGCGCTACGTTAAAATTTTTAATATCTCGTCATGCAGCTGCTTTTCAAGGTAAAGCTTTCTGCTTTTTGTTTCCAAACTTGTTCATACTTTTCTTAATTTTCATCTTTGAGTATTTTTTGATGTAATAAAGTTATCTGTTAATTTTTAGCTTCTCTCTATGCTTTTATGCTTTCAAATAAGGAATATTAAATCATGCAGGTGATTAGGAACTGCATCAATTTTGGCATTTGTGACTTTTAAAAAATTATATTTGAGAAAAAGTAAGACATCATTTTAGTAAGATGCTTTGATTTGGATTGTAAACCTGTAACGTGATGTTCCTCTTTAACTTCTTAAATTTGGGCCATACTAAAAGGGCCCATACAAAATTAACGCCTGGAGTGCTACAAAAGAGAGATTTTTGTTATTCCATTATTTTCACCCACTATATTCTTTGTCTTTTTCTAGTAGACATACTTGGGTAGTTTGTTTTTGAGATTTGAGGTTCATTTTTGGGATCTTGTTTTGCAGACTTTTGAGTTTCTAAAAATAATTGAAAAAAAATTGTAGGTTGGGCAATAGTTGTTTTAATAAACAACAGGAAGCTACCCGATAAATAATAATCATTTAGACTGGTGGTGGGGTTGCCTTTTTGTGATTACCCTTCATATACTATTAATTTCTTTTTGATTTAAATAGGCATAAGTTAATGCAGAAATTGGTTAGGAGCTGAGAAGATGTGAAAATGTGATAGAAAGAGATAGAGAGGTCACAGGTGTGAAGGGCAAAGCCCTAAAGTCTTGTCATTTGTCTGTTATTATGTGCTTATTAACCTTTATGACCACTAGATTTGAAAGGATAGTGTGGTAACGTCATACAAGCTTGAGAAGTTGTCCTTCTGGCAACTCACTTGTTTTTAACCTGTGATGCTGAAATAATTAGCAGAATGAGGTCCTAAAATGGGCAGCAAAGTTGACTTTGGAGTCCTAAAGCCTTCCTTTTTTTTAAATTTAGGCTGTCTAATGCTAAAAACAAGCTAGGATTGCTCTCTTTTGAGAGTTTTGCCGTTTAGACTGTCTAACGCAGCTGTCAAAGGGTGTTAGAATCAGGGGATCATTGGTAAAATGCACAAAGAAATCTCTCCATCTCTCTTCTGCGTTTGTTCTTCCTTTCAACTTCTGTGTATTAGCTTTTTCTTGGTACCGTTAGAGTTAACCAAGAGTTTGGTACATATTATAGTATGTTCTATTGCTTTGCTGACTTAGGGCTGTAGACTCAGTAACCAACAGTGCTTTACTTCAGTGAGGGCTGTTTTAATATCTCCTCCTTTCCCCGAACCCAAGAGAAAAACCAACACGCAAAACCAAACCTTAGTTACCTAGATAATATACTTGTGCAATCCCAAGAATTTCTCAGTCTTCACAGGAATGGGATTTGAATGACAGCTGAATGAAATTAAGTGAAATCAGGACCCAAAACATATATTTCTGTTGCTTTTATGTCCTGTGGGGCTTAGTCAATGGTGTATTTGCATGGTGCATGCAGGGTATATCTCATTCTTAGGTGAATTCTGCCTGAAAGGCAGGGACACATACACGCCTTTGAGGAGAAATAATTGTGGTTCCCTTTAAACAATCTGAGCAGTTTTTCAGGGGGTTGGTTTTAGGCCCTTCTCAGCTAGTACACAATCAAACTGTATGGCCTGATAGTCCAAGGAGAAGCCATAAACACCATGTCAGAGGCTAATGTGAGATGTGCACTTTTAACTCTCCAAGCAGTGCTATTTTACAGTTTAGAAGGGAATTCAAGAAGCAGTGATGTAAAGAAAAGAGCCTGCCTTTGTAGCCTTGTGACTATATATCCTGCCTCTAGAGGGATGGGTTCAGGACTGCTTGACAATTAGTTTTTAATTTTTTTTGTGAAACACTTGTAAGCAGTCCTTGTTGCAGGAGTTCAAGCCTTGCTTCCCAAATACGTAGCCTAACACAATTGCTTCTCCCACTGTCTTTGGTCCATCATTTACATTTAAACAAATACTTTTCAAAGCATATACTTAGAAGTTATATTTTATATACCTTAAACACTTCACCTATTTTTGAAGTACATGCTTTAGTCTATAGTACTGTCTTTATTTTCCTTTTATGTAAAGAACTATAACTGAGAGAGAACATTGCATGGATTCTGGTATTATTTAGATTTAAGACCTTGTTTAACCTTGAAGCAATTATTTGTGGAAAAACATGCTATTGAACATACCACTCGTTTTTGAAGAATTGCAACTATTGCTAACTAAAATTAAAGCTAAATTATTTCAGATTCAGAAACCATAATAAGATGCTGCTGATGTTTTTTCAACTTGGAATTTTCAATTTTCAACTTGGAACATAGCAAGACATTATATCTGACCTGAATTCAGAATTGACCCTGCTTTGAGCAGGACTTTAGGCTGGAGACCTCCTTAAGGTCCTTTCCAATCTGAATTATAGTATGACCAGGTGCCTATCTCACCACCTAATATTTAGATTCCCTTTATGTTTAGATGAGGCTTGGCTAGGCAGCTAGGAGTGTGATTACCTCTTCTGCTGCTTTGGCAACTGGACAGGCACCTCAGGAGTCACACAGAAAGTGTCACCGGGATTGTTGGGGTGTGTAGAGAAGGGAGCAGTTGTCATGGACTTCGCCAGTGCTGTCACCTGCCTCTTTTCAAGGTATGTTGAGGTTGGATGCCTTAGCCTTAAAGGGGTGGACTGGATCCCAACAGAACAAATAGCTCATGTTTTGTCTCAGTTTTTTACATATTCAGAAGAGGGAAGTAGGCAGTTAAAATAAGTGATCTGTATCTGACTCTGGAGGTCTTCGGAGATGTGTTTTCACTCAGCATTAAATACAGTTTAGAGATCCTGAGTCTTCAGAATGTCTAACTACCAGGGACTTTAGAGTGACTGTGATGGTGAAATGATGCAGCTGTCTGCCCATCTATCTATTATGTGTGTGCATGTGTCTTTATATGAGAGTAAATTCATCTAAATATATTGACATATATTCATCACCTTCTAATGTTTGTCAAAATTCCATGGTTCTGTATTGTGGTAAGTGCTGCCTCCTGACTATAGGCAATTCTCAAATGTTGCAAAAATTCCACGTCTCTTAGGACATGTCGAACTACGTAGTGCAAATTGCTCCACTTGTGTACTGCTTCCTGCTGAGTACTCTTACAGTTTTTTCCTTACGTTTCAGAGTGTTTCAGAATGCATGTTTTCTTTTTCATTGGGGATCTATTTCTTTTTAACACCTTTGAGGAATGGTAAGGGAACAGAAGGATAGGTGACAATGAAGTTAAATAAGTTATTAATCCAGTAAATGGAAGATACATTATGGAGAGCAATAAATCATTTTTCCCTTGGGAAAGGTGACTAGAGAACTTAAGCTGTATGATTGTGTTTCAAGACAGTCATTTGATAGGATAACGTTCTTTCACATTTCTGATTTTTAATATTTCGTATCTTAATATTTGAGGAAGAGATTGTGATTGCCGTACAGGGATTGTGGACACTGAAAAGCTTTAGCAGAGGGATTTTTCAGCTTTCTGCTGCATTCTGTGAGAACTTCATGTTTCTCACAGAAACTATGCAAAATACCGTTAAGGGTTTTTGTAAACTATTTCTCTGTCTTTGCACCTGCTGTTTTCCAAAGGACTGTTACAATATCCTAAAAGAAATATTTTGAAATCGGTGTTGAGTGGACTGACCAATCACCCTGATGGGTGGTTTGTCAGAGGTCCAATAATCTTCTGCCATGCTGGCGACTCAACTTATAAAAACCAATTTTTAATAATTAAATAAGCCATTTTCTCTGGACTTTGGTCATGTCCTTTCTCATCGTCCTGGGCTCAACAGCGACAAGGGATTGCTATAACATCTCCATTCCAGTAACCATAAACCCAAATCCTTTTTAAAACTTATATTTACATGCTGTAGATCTCTCTCTATCTGTATACACACACACTCCTTTTGTATGGTTCTTGGATGTGACTCAAAGTTCACACTGACCCTTGTTTATACCTCTGATCAAAAGATTAACAAGTGCCACCAGGGTCACAGCGTAGTCACAACGCAGTGCTCATTTTTGTGTAGAGAAAAAAGAATTCCCTACAATTTCTAAAATTTGGAGAAGAGTTGATTAGGCGTCTAAGAATCTGTTGATCTGCAGTAGGATGGAGCTCTGTGCAACAGAATAGCAGATCTTGTGTCACTTCACTATTTTTCCGCAAGAGAGCTCATACCCTTTAAAAAGTGGCCATGCATGACATAGAACAAGATAACAGCTTGTGTGGTTGAAAGGGAAATTTAGAGATACGAATTTAGTTGTGGAGTCCAAAGAAAATGGACTTTCTTTGTGCTGCTTGGGAACTCTAGTACTGTAGTATACTTTTTATAAATACAGGAGAATCAATCATTTCTGAATGGGGCTGCCTGTCACTGAAACAGTGGACTTGACAAGTGTGTGTCGGTATGCAATAGGTAAGAAACTGCACTGCTTAGTAGAGCATTACCTGACACTTCCTACTGTGTAGGAAAAATGTAATGCCTTTGCCATGTAAGTTCTGAAGTATATTGAATCAGGCTTTCTTGATGCAGTTTCATGTTTTTCTGTGAAATTATTGCTACACAATAGATTGATTTCCACTTTATCCTAGAGCAGAATTAAATGAAGTCAAATTGTTACATCATATTGTTGGAGATCACGTACAATTATTACATTTAAATAGGATAAAGTTTTAGTCAGTAGCTAAAGTAAATTGTGTGAACTAGAAAATGTGTTGAAATCTTCTGAGCTGCTTTCTCTGGTAAGCCGTAAGAAATAATGGAATTTCTGTTCATCTTTGTAAAACTAAATGTGCCCTGGCACTGATTCAATTGCTTTCCACTTGTGAGGTTTTCTGAAAAATGACTTGAAGATCAGAAAACGTCCAGCTTGAGCTGCTGTATCTTTCATGGTTTGAAATGATATGTTGCCCTTCAGATAATTTGCAATATGAACTGCTTTCATGTTCCAACATTTTCTTCTTTGTCATCTCCATAATCCTTTGTATTTTAAGTATGATAGAAATAAGCCTAAATCTAAATATTAGTGAATCCCAACTTCTTTTAATTAAATGAAACTTAAGGACTCTATTAAAAGACAAAAATGTAGACAAGTTAAGAGACTCCGTTTGTGACTCCATTTGTATTGAGGGATGAGGGTCTCAAAAATATCTGTGGTTCACCAGAGTTATGTTCCTCTTTCTCTGTTGTTCTGCAGCCCTTCCCCACAGCTGTGATCATGCTCTCCTCTGGATTGAGGAAGTAGGCGATTTTAATAACACAGAAGAATGATTATACCCACTGATTGGTCTAAGGAACAAAGCTGTTACACAAACTTTATTAACTTCAGAAATCATCTATTCATAGTGTATTTTGAGTCTTTCGTAATAAAAAATCAGGATAAACCATATGCTACTAGAACTTAGATTTGGACCCAGTATGTCTGTATATATGTAAAACACAGCATTAAGGGGCTGCTGTAAGTGCAGAAATCTGGAGATTTAGATTAACACCTAAAATTCCATTATTAACCCTGAGTTTTATTTCTTTTATTTTTATTGCAAGCAAGTCTTCTATCATTCCAAAGGGATTTGCTTCTACTCCATCTCCTTCTTATCTTTAGATACTTCTTTGCTTACATGTGTGCTGTGCCTGTAGGCACTCCTGGGGCACGTGTATATATGTATCTATATATGCACAGGGATTTAATGGGCTTCTGTAACAGTTTTCACCACATCAGTCTTTTCCTAAGTTGTACTTCTCAAGTATGCACTTGTGCTCCTGGATTCCAGTCTCAGCCTGTTTATTTACCATCAATTATTTCTCCTAGTTACAATAATGTCTGAGTTACAATTAAGCTCATGTTGGTGCGCTGTTCAGTCTCGTACTTGGTGAGTACTAAGACAATTTTTTTTCATATTTTTGTTAGTACCTAGCTAACTACTATTTTGGTTTATGTTTCTGTAACACAGGGATCAATGTAGACATATGCTAATTTAGATTTTTTTATGCTTTATGTAGTTCTTATGCATTAGGAAAAAAAAGTGAAGTACAAATTTAAAGCATCATTCCCTTGGGAGCAGTGGCCATAGAAAATTTGCATTTTCATGGATGCCTGCTTCCTGCTTATTCTGAGAACTTTGGGACGCTAATAGCTGGCAAAATTCAGGAGTTTGAAAGGAGACTGAACTCCAGCAGAGAAGACAGTATAAAGTTGATGGTTTTGAATGAATGTTTGGTATTGTTTCAAAGATAGAATTGCCTGCAGCCTTTTAGATTTCCAAGATTTTCAAGTATGCATGGAAGTTTAGCATTTTTATTCTGTGTTAAGAAAAAGAAAAAACCAAAAAGTTAGCAAGTCAAATCTTGTTGAAAGACAGACCTCAAAATAGTCCTAACATGATGGAGACAAAGTGTGAAAAAATTGTTGTTCAGTAGGAACAAATGCAAGGTGCTCCATTTAGTTGGGGAAGAGCAGTTGAAGACATAACAGTATGGGGGATACCTTGCAAAGGATTTCTTCTGTAGGAGAAGTTCTGGGAGTAATGATAGATCAAAAGATGACAAAAGTCAGCAGTTTCATTCTGTTGTCAGGCAGGCAGCTGTTCTGAGATTCTTAAACAGAAAGACAGCAGAGATCTGTGAATTGAAACTTCTGTTTTGCATTGGTAAGCTGGAGAACATTGTTCGGTTTTGGGTAGTGTACTTGAAAGACATGGATCAACTGGAAAGAAGAGAGAAAAATTATGCTCTGAAATCTACATAGAAAAAACTACATATAAGAAAGTACTTATCTGTACTCCTTCATATAGATAAAACTCCAATGGTTTCATACTGCGGCAAAGAAAATATAGGCTCAATAGTAGCAAATATTTTCCAACGACAACATTAAAATGCTTTTTGGTTAAAAATTTTGGGGATTCTATGTTTTAGAAACAAGATGGACAAGAAAATGGTTGCCAAGAATTATGTTGTAAGTAAGATTAATTCTGCTTGGGGGCCAGGGGTTAGGCTGGACTGCTCAACAGACTTTTCTTGGCCTTAGGACAGGTTTAAAATGTGATTTACAAAGAAAAGCTAAGTGATTTGAATGTTTTAACTAGTTTTAAGATTAATCTGTGGGTGGTTGCTCTAGCAAAAAGTGTTCATTAATTTCTCTCCAAGCAGATTACACAGTTCTTTACTACAACATAATGGGGTGGATTGCTTCAGTCATAAAGACTCTTGCGGAATGGGTTTAAATTTAGAATATTATATATCAGTATTAAAAGAACATGAATTTGTTCATAACTTGGTACCTGGTTTTTTTGCATTTTTAGTCCTACAGTGGAACTATTGTGTATAGAGCTAATAGATCTGTACACTGACACTTCAACAGATACTTGCACTTCTATGAACTACATATTCTACATGAGAAATTCAAAGAATTTTGCAGTTTTTGCAGTATAGACAGTCTTATTTTTAACTTTTTCTTTTTCCAAATTGCATCTCAGTGAACTTGACATACAGCTTAGAAATGGAATCATGTACTCTGTTTTCAAAGGCTTTGTGAGAGGTGAAACCAGTTTTCTTTTCCAACAGAAGTAAACCTAACCTTATCTGGTCTTACATGGAATTTTTAAAGATAGATGTGTTTGCATCTAGAGTGGGCAAATCTGATTGTATTTTAAGTGACTTTTAAAATTAGAAAACCAACTTGTCAAAACAGCAGAAAGGAAAAGGGAGGGAGGGGTAGAATTGCATCAAATTGGGATTAATCAAACATTAAAATACATTATTACAAAATGTAGCAAAGCAAGCACTGACTTTTCCTGTAAATAACTATACCTGTACTTGAAGTAGATGAAGTATGGTAAAGTCAGAATTAAGCCAGGTTCAAAAAAGAACTGTACTGTACACATAAACCTGGGAGGAGAATTTTGCTCCCTTGGAGACAAAAACCCAAGATTGTCACTAAAGGACTTTCCAAATGTGACTGGAAATGTATGGTTAGACAACTGAGCTGAGCCCAGTGTCACCCTTGGCTGTGATGACAGCTTGGACACTTAGCTAAATTTCATGTATTTAGATATCTACACTGAGGTGTGTCTAAACCTGTGCCCCGGTGAGTCTATTCTACAGTCCAAAGTAAGAGCCCTCAGAAGTTCCCTACTCTCTGCAACCTTACAGCCACCCTATCTGACAGAGCAAGGGTGTGAGTAAGGTTTAGGAACAAAAGCAAATTACTGAGCAATAAGCTCACACGAGTTTCCAGCCTATCAACTACTTGGAGGTGATTGCTTTTATCCTGAAGTAAATGAAAGCTGACTTACTGCTTGGAGCTTCCCTCCTGCTGGAGAGGTAGAAATGTACGAGAAGATTCTGTAAACATATTGTCAAATCTACTGTTCACACCTTTGCCTATCATGTGGCAATTTGCTTACATGCAAAAAAAGAAATGAATATCTACTTTCTGTTCTTCTTGAATTAAGCAGAAAGGTATGTGTGTCATGTAATGAAGTAGGTGACAGTGATTTTAACAGTGGTAATGAAACAAACTTTTACTAATATAAAACAGGTCACGAGCAAGTGTGAGTAGCTGTACTTTGATTCTTAAAAGAGCTATTGATACAAGTAATATCCATTTTTAATAAATCTACAAATCTCATCTTGCATTAAAGGCTTGAACTTAGGTCTGTGCAGACTAGAGGAGTGCCATGACAGAGATCTGCTGATCCTCGAGTTCTGGAAGAGAATATTTTTTATTCGCTATTTCAGTGCATTTGAAATGCATATGCATTGCAGGTCACAATACAGCATGCTACAGATTTACTGTAGATCAGCTGCATAAGCATTCAGCACTTGTACAATAGCCATTTATGTAGGGGTTTTGGATAGCGTCTGAAAATACAGCAGATTTTACTGAGGAGAGTTGGCTGTTTTCTGGGTTATCTATTTTGCAGTGTGTAACTCTTCCCTGTTGCAGCTGTCTTCTTCTGTATAGCTACTTAATATCCACTGTGACAGAAGCAAAGTGAAAAATTAGCTCTGTAGTTTGGTGGTTAGGGTACTTGTGTGCCACAAAGGAGGGATGCTGCTCCAGTAAGTATTTTTAATTATTTGCATAATTTATAAATATAGTTTGCACTCACAGGCCTGAATCACTTTAGAACAAGTGTTTTTCAAGATATGTAGGAGCTCTCGGCTGGAAATACTTCTAGTGTCCAGATCTCATCAGTTTTGTTGCCCTTTTCAGTGAATCCTCTAAGGTCACCAGACCTTTAAAAAAAGGAGTTATTTGCTGAATGGGAGACAATTAACTAACTTCTCTTAAGAATGAAGAGAAATGTATCTAAATTCCAGTGGATATTTCCCTCCACTGCTACCACTGCAATAGCCATGGGCTGGCTGCTTGTGAAAATGAACTTGTGCAAAGTACAGCGAAGATGTTCTGCAGGGCCAGGCTTATTATGTGGCTGAGAAGATTTCTTTCAAATCAAGTTAATGTGTTATTTTTAAACTGAAGTATACCAAGTCTTTGTTCCCTGCTTGTGTAAAACACATTACGGATATGTAAATATATTTATTTATTGTTAAGTATCTGAAAAGAATTAAATATTTGAAGTATTCCCTGTTCTTTATGTTGTGCCTATGAGGTCTCTTGCTTTTTTTAAGATGGGATAATGTAGATATAATTTACAAGATTTGTAGATGTATGGAGAAGGACTAGAAATTTGAAGTTACATCATGGCTTTCCTCTGTGTTTCCATTATGTCATGACAGTTTTAAACTAAAATAGTTTTCAAACTAATTTTCTTTGTTTTGCCAAACACAATTTTAATGTCATGTTATTTTAAACAAATTGCTGGTAATGTAAAATGCCTGATTATCAGCAGTGAGCAGTTTTTTTCACTCCTGATCTGTTACTTAAAAGTTGCAAGCCAGAACCCTATAAGCAAAGGAAGACGTGGTTCAACCATATTAAAATTCTGTGTACATTTTAATTTGATTTCAGCTGTGTGACTGTGTTATACTAAAGCTATTACCTGGCTCAGTGGTCCCACAGACAATTTCCCTTTCTCATTCCAATTTCATTGTAAATGATTGTCAGCATAGTACAGGAAACTGCAAATTCAATTTTGATCAGTCCCATGAGGGACTTGATTCTTCATGACTTATTCGTGTTGTTTTGAAAATAAATTGAAGTAGCCATCTAATTTAAGGGTTTCCTTCAGAGTAGAGGATTAAAATCTGTAATTTGTTTTATGCAAGGTCTTTTTCTTTGATGTGTTATTAGGTAGAAGCTAACATTTAAGGAAATTTCGTAGTGATTACTCCCTTGAGAAAGATTTAATTCTTTATTTAATATTTCCATTTTATATTTAATGGTTTATTAAGATGGCTTTTTTTTTCTTTTTTGGCACCTGGGGATCATAAACCTGCTGTTTTCTTTAAAGATAATGTTTTTTTGAGTACTTATTATAATTTTGGGTTTAAACATAGATCTTCCTCCACTTACTGCACTTAGTCCTTACTGTGAGGCAGATTAATGACGCCTTTGGTTTAAAGAACTTTGATTTTGCTTCCTCTTTCTGTGCTGTGTTACTGTGGTACAAAGTAGCCAAGAACACGGAAGATGAAATAGTGAGAAGTTAGAAGGGCACCATGAAGAGAAGGTAACTGCCTAAGAACAAAATAGGTTAATGACATAGTTCAGTGTGACCCTCCCTGAGGCAAAGGCGTTAAGAGTAGGTCATTCAGATGAGATTCAGAGCTTGATTCAGCTGTACAACAGGCATCTATCTAGTGCTGTTTTAGCTGTCACAGGGTGTCCTTTCTGTCCTCCAGGCCTAACACTACAGCAAGGTGCTGATCCCACAGAGCATATCCTGCAAAACCTTGGGAAAAACAAATGACACTGTATTCTGGTCAAAAGGTTCAAGTTCACTCTTTCAGAATGTAGAAGTCAACACTGCGGTGTCTACATGAGAGGTAGGGGCGTTTAGTCCCATAATGTTCAAAGGAAATGAGATCAAATATATCTGTTTTAAATTGAGTCAAATAACTCCAATGATTACACCTTTTTACTTACATGAACTGTATATAGTGTATATGTATATTCTGAAAGTAAGAGGCTAAGTTATATTGAAGCCCTAGACAATATCACTCCTACAGAACAGTCACTGGAGCCTAGGGGAAAAAAGATTTTAAAAATTGCAATTCAAATTGCTGCTTTTCAGGAACATCCCAGTTTTTGAGTTAAGATACAGAACAGACAAGGTAGTAGGGTGAAAAAAAAAAATCATGGTCACAGGTTTGTTCTTGCTTCTAACTACAGATTTGCTTTGCTAGCTGAAATAGTTCTTTGATACTCGGCTTCCCTCCCTGCAGTTGCTATGGTTCCTAATGCGACTGGAACAGGAACATACTGTCAAAAAGATTTGGGAAGACGCACAAAGGTGCAAGCTTTTTGCATATTTTCTTAAGCTCAGCACCTCTTATAAAACCAATCAAGGGCACTAATACTAGTGACATAAATAATTAAAAATATACATATCAATTAAAGGTCTTTAAAACATACCTGAACATTAGCTTATGTCTGTGCACTCATCACAGGAGTGGATTAAAGAAACCAAATAAGCAAATCTGAAATGAATAAATCCTAAAATGCCGATCTTTAGAGAAGTAGTAAGAGAAGTATAAAATTAGGACATAAAACAGAAAAAGAGAAGGGGGGGAAATATGTGTGTCTTTTTAATTTCTTCATTTCTCTAGAACTTTGCAATCTCAGTTCCCTCACCTGCCCGGTGTACAATTAAAACCAACAGTCCTTTCTTGAGAAGATCACAACCTAAAATGACGGCAAGTATCAGAAAGGAAGGTGAAAATCAAAGCAGTATTAAGAATTAATCAACTGCTTTTTGCAGAGAATCCAGAAAGTTTCTTTCCTGCTTCTCAAATGAGGATGCTACTCTCCTTATGTAATCTAAAGAAAAAAAGTTTGGGTTGTGTTTAGGAGACTATGACTCCTCTCTTCTCTGCATTATCTAGCTTTGAATTTCAGTGAAACACAGTACAGCTAGAAGCTGCAGCTGTAGTAGAAGGAGTAGTTCCCTAACCTGCCTCTTTTACATGAAAATATCTTCTGTGACACTGAAAGAAGTCCAGCCTGGGCATCTTCTCACTGCACATGTTAAGAATTCAGAACAAGTGATAGTTTTTAACTTATCACACCTGAAAATGTAAAACCTCATACAGTGTGAGAACCAAATTACAGCATTTTCTTGAAAACTTAAAGATGAAAATTCTTAAGACCAAGAAAACTGTATTTGATGTTCTAGGAAAATGAAGCAAGGAAAATACTCTAAAGAGGGCATGTCAAATTCAATTCAAAGTTTAGTTTCTCAAAAAACCTTCTAACTTGCTTCTGTTCCCATAATAATATAGGAAAAGGTGGTATTGGTTGCTCTTGACTCAAAGCTTTACAGCATGGACAAATTCTGGGGAAAATGTGCTGGTTTTTTCTACAGCTTTATTTTCTTATTTTTTATTTTTCCTTTGCTATTTAGCCTTCAGAAGTTGACATCATCTATTTAATATGGAAATGCAGTGTTAGTAGCATTCTTTTGGTGTCCCTTTGTATCCACATTGACAGAGTAAATACTCAGCATATGAACCTGGTGATCTACTAAGCAAATCTACAGTGGTGAATGCATCTTCTAGGCACGGTGGTCTCTGGCCGTGAGAAGGTACTCAGCTGGCTGAGATGCATTTCCAATATCCAGACATGAGCAATATCTAGGCCACTGCGTCCCCATTTGGTTAATACACATGGGCCACATGGACCCAGGTGAGAAATAAGCCATACATTTTAGTAGTCAAAGTGATTAGCCACTGGAACAGGCTGTTTGGGGATGATGTAATGCCAACCCCGTCTCAAGTTCCGCAGTTCAGGTTTAGCATCCATCAGCTTTTGAAGATGCACTGCAATCAAATGCCAGCCACTGCCCTATTTTGTAAAGAATTATTCTGCAGGCCCAAGGTGTGTTACAGCAGTCAGATCTACAATCCTGCTCCCGTCTTAAAAATGGTGAGTGTGAATGTGGGAAAGCAGTCATCATAGTACAGTCTGGCACTAGAGTGATTCTTCGAAAGATGTATAGTGTTGATTTAATCAGAAAACTGAATGCAATCTACTCCACACACTTCCGCCCAAGTTTCTTTCTCATGCAGAGATCTAAGGGAAGACCACTAAGTTGTTCAGTCTCTCCAAGCAGCCTTGTGACTACGTGGAATGTAGCATTGTATGTGTCTCACAAAATTCTTTTCAAGTGTAAGTATCACATCAAGTGTTTACGGTTGATGTGGGTACTCTTTGCATGCTTTATAAATTTTTAAGGCCCTAAGGATCCATGCGTTTTTGTATCCTAAGTGAATACTTTCTGGATGGCTTGGGTTAGGGGTATCAAGTCAGGTTTACCTATTTAAGTGCTGAAGTCACACTTATTTCTTTCAACATCACAGACGTGTACACCACTGACATTATTGCTCTGTGCAGTCAGTTTTTGTATAGTTATTCATTAAGACTTTTTTAAAAAACAGATAATGGCCAAAGTTTCTTCCTTTTTTTTTTGCGCTCTTCTCCGTGATTCATACTGTCTAACTGAATTTGTCTCAGACTTTTAAGGAAGTAGTAAAACCTGAGATCCATTGATGGGACTTCAAACTATCAAGTTTTACAACAAAACAGGGCTTTAAAGATTTTGTCAAACATTTTATTACTTGATCATGGATGGAGAAAGGTTGTGCATAACAACTACTTTATTTTTTACAAAACTGAGATACTTTGAGCATCTTGACATCTTATAACACTGCTATTTCACCATGAAGAAACAATTCCTGCCTGTTCCTGCCCCAAGTCATCTTCAGGTTATCAAAAGAAATCTGTAGCACTATGAAGGGAAAGAAAGACATTGGAAGCAATCTTCCATGATGTATTATTAATTACTAAATGAGTCTATACCTTACCTAAGTAATATTTTGCCTCCATTCTTTAGCAGGCTAAAGCTTAACATGCCTTATTAAGTTAAACCAGGCTATTTTTTCTGTGATTCTCTAGTGAGTGTTTTTTTTGAGCTATTTTTTGGGTTTGCTTTCAACTATCTTTTTTGATTCGTGACTCTGTTGCTATAGTAAGTATATAGGATTGAGAACATTCCTGGCTGAAGGAAGTAAAAAATGGTAGGAAAAAAAATTGGACGTTCGTATCATATAACTTATTAAAATTCTAATTTTTACTGGATTTTTTAATATAAAATAAGTTAGGCAGAAGTTTGTAGATGGTGATAATTTCTTTTATGATCTGTACTGAGTGGATAAACTTTCAACTATGTTTTTTGAACTCGTAAAAAGTTACTATCCATATCTATGAATCCTAGTATTATCTGTGTAGTTAGGCCACCAGAGTTATAAAAACAGTACAGTAGTACATAGCCTACTTTAGATGTAAGAAAATTAATCTAAAGAGAAAACTCTTGTACTCGATGCTGTCTCAAATAAGTTCTACTTCAGGAATTTTTCTTTGAAAGAGTGTTTTCTGCTGTCTGCTCCCATATCTTTTCCAGCACCAGTATCTAGTTGCCCTTTGAACATCAAGTCCTGTTTTAATCTACTTGTTACTGCTGTAGTAAAGTTATGCCTCAAAGGACCTTTGAGAAATGCATTAAGTGAAAGCATTTTTGCTTGTGATTTATGTTTTTCTCTTGTCACTTCGATGAGTTTTCAGAAATTAGATGTATCAGCTGCTTCCAAGTATTTACTTCATGAGAGCACAATACTAGGAATCTTTCCTAACACTTCAATTATGCTACTTTTTCTGCAAAACTTTCTGTTTGTTTCCCTCCCTTTCTATTCGGGGAGAGAAAAGGTGTCTACCTAGAATTGGACAGTAGGGGGACTTGGACTCTGTTCTCTTTTATATTTACATATTGTATTTTAAACAGACGGTGGATTCAAAACACAGAATGCTTCAAACACTGACAAGACATCCTTGTTCCGTGTCTTCAGAGCAGGGCCTAAACTCCTAGTTCTTTCTGCCTATATATATGAATTTTTGATGATAATGCTAGAGAGAGATTTCCACCTGCTCTCCTTCCCACTCTGAGAATTTTACATCCCAGGGCAGAGGGTGGCTGGCTGACCTTTCACAGGACTAGTGAGAGGTGCTTGCTTCCACACAGCTTGTTAATCCCAAGGAGAAGCCCCATCTGTCTCTTTCCAGATTTAAAGAAAATAATTTGAGATTTGGAAAAATGTTTGAGTTGTTGTTTGGTTTTTTTAGATCAATATTTATGTATTTATACTTCAATCATCTAGCTGCTTTTCCTTTGAGTGATGTGTACAAAGAGTTAATCCACTTCTGTTGAGTTTTAATACATCTTAAAGAGAACCATCAATGTTTTAGGTGTTAGATATTTTAACAGCATGGACATCCAGATCTATTCTGTTGCTGCTTTTTTTTTCTGTCTATGTACAGCACAGATATCATATTCTTCCTTGCCTGAGGAGGCCACAGACGACTGGCTTGGCTAAGGACAAAGCCAGGGCCTAAA
This sequence comes from Rhagologus leucostigma, assembly GCA_013397725.1. Lineage (NCBI taxonomy): Eukaryota > Metazoa > Chordata > Aves > Passeriformes > Rhagologus > Rhagologus leucostigma. Next base: position 223,269 of record VZTD01002072.1, on the reverse strand, counting down.
ATACAGAGGAGCTTGAACAATGAGCTGAAAAGTGATTGAAAGGCTTGTTCTGAAGCTGGAGGGAGAAATGTGTTCTTCAGGGAAGAAGATTAAACTTTATTCCCAAATATTGTGCTAGGAAACTCTAGCATATCTAACTTCAGGAGTATACTACAGTATGTAGGCCTTTGGTTTTAATAATTTTCCTTTGTGTCTATGGATAAGTTGGGGGTTTTTTTGGGGGGGTAGGCTGTTTTGTTTGGTTTTGGTTTTTTTTTTCTTTGAAAGAGATTGTGGCCTGTCTGTATGATCTTTAGACCAATTTCACAGAATTAATCTATGGGAAAAATAAACCCCGTTATTTTGCCAAGGAAACACAGGTAGTAGTCAGTCTCATGTTAGAATCCTTGATAATGCCTTTGATAGATACACCAAGTTCTTCAGCAGAATAAACGTGGAGAAACAAAAACATATTCAGTCCTAGAAAGGTAACAATTCATAGTCAGCTCACAGAGCATGAAGGGTCCTGGTTCTTTTTTAATGTACTTTTCCTTCTTTATATCACCCTTTAACTTGCATACATCATTCTCTTGCTCATCTATGTGCATTTCCTGTCTGATTTATCTGATGTTCCTCCTTATGCTCATAACTTTACTTTCTTTATATATTTTTACCTTTGTTATTTTTAGTTAGCACTTTAGTTTGACTCTGAGATTAAAATCAATAATACTAAAAGAAAAGCTGTTCTGTTCCTGTGTATTACACAAATTAAGCTTTTTTTTTTGTTTGGTTTCCTAAGCACAAACATTGATACTGTATTCAGTGACCTGAAACCTCTTACCTGACCTTCTTCTGGAGAAGCACAGGTCTCCTGTGAATCCTGTGCCACATCTTCCTGTCACAGATACTCTGGGGCTCCTTCAGTTGCATGGTATATTTATGGTTAAGTAGCATTAACCCATTCAAGTTGCTTTTAAGCAGATTTTATTGGTCCTACCATTGACGGCAGTTGAACTGCTGGACAATAGCATTTTTAACAGTGCTGTTTAAGAATTGGCTGAATGCAATGAGACAGGGAGAATAAGCTATTTTTTACTCAGGAAGCATGAAAAGTTTAGTATGTATCTGTAGTTTACTGGGATGCATGCAGAAATCTGGCTTTCCAAGGAAGCACAAGGTACATGATATAGTTGCATCCTCTTAGGGTCTTTGCTGAAGTTACATGAAGTTGTTTTGCCGTGTTAAGCTGTCAGCAAGCCCCATAATGACTAGGAAATATCTTGATTCCTCCAAAGAGAGATTTGATGTCAGTGGTAGAATTACTAGATAGGCTAATATCTAGTCATATACTTTTTGAAATTTTCCTTTTTCTATTTCAGATATTGTTGCTCATTAAAATATCTAGGAGCCAGATTCAAATCCTTTTGAGGGAATGTTGGACAATGCTTTGATGTGGATCAAGACTTGAAACATTCATTCTGTTTGATATGCCATATGGAGAGATAGAATTACATGCTCCCTCTTTTCTGTGGAAGCTGGGGCTGTTGCAGAGGGAGCTGGGGATATTTAGCCTGGAGAAAAGAAGGCTCAGGAGTGACCTTACTGCTCTCTACAACTACCTGGGAGAAGGTTGTAGCAAGATGGGGGGTTAGCCTTTTCTCCCAGGCAGTCAGTAAAGACAAGAGGAAATGGCCTCAAGCTGCACCTGGGGAGGTTCAGGTTGGACATCAAGAGGAATTCACCAGGAGGAATTTCATAACTGAAAGGGTTGTTAAATGTCCGAATGGACTGCCCAGGGATGTGGTGGAGTCACCATCCCTGGAGGTGTTCAAGAAATGAGTGGATGTATAGTCTAGTTGACAAGGTGGTGTTCAGTCAGAAGTTGGTTGGACTCGGTGATTTCAGAGGTCTTTTCCAACCTAACTGATTCTGTGATTCTTTCAATGTTTAGGGTAAAGGTATCAGAAACTCAAAATAACCTGATAACAGTCATTGTTTCAATGTACTTTTTTTCTAACTAGACACCATTTGTTTCAGCATTTAGGTTCTTCTGATGGCAGTACCTATGGTTACTGCATCTTTTCCCAAAAAGGCTTAGAAGTCAAAAGAAACAGCATTTTCTTAGGTGTCCCTGAAACCCTTTAAAAAAAATAAAGAGCTTTCTTTTTAGACAGTGGGAGTATTTCAGTCAAAACTAACTTGATCAAACATAACAGATGACGGAGATTTTAACTGCACTTTCAAAAGACAGCTTTGTTGATAATGTGAAAGTTAAGCAATTAGTTTGCTTTCCAGACTTCTCAGCTGTTATTCACAAAGAAAGTATTGTGAGAAATTCTACTCTTGCCTTTGACCCTTTCCTTCACACTTAGAAATACATGAAAGTGAAAACCAATGTTCTCTGTTCTTTATAAATTTTTCACTTAAAGCTCTCTTAAGAATAACCATGAAGAATTGCATATAATGGTTTATAAATATAGTTACTCTAATACTTCTCTTTCAAGAAGAATAAAGAAAAGCATTGTGGTTACATTTGCTTCAAAAGTTAAAATGCTTTTTGTTGAATGTCTGCAGTATCAGTCTGAAGGAAAGTAGTTTAAAGAAACGTCTTATAGCTAAACAGTTTTCTTTTCTGTAGCTCAGAACCTACAAGCACAGTAATCCATCAATTTTCAGTTTATTTTGTCTCTTCTGGTACAGTAAAAGCAGGAGGTTTTGCAACATACACTATTGTGTTATATCCTTGTCTTGGGGTGACTCTATCACGTGTATCCCTTATCATGCTCTATGCCCAAAAAGTAATATTGTACCTTTTCTGTGCCTTTAAACTGAGCTTGAAAAAAAAAACCCAGATGAACTTTCCAAAGCAGCTTCTCAAGGACACAGAGATTACACTCCTCAGTGTTTTTTCT
>VZTD01002072.1:119140-220280 GCA_013397725.1 Rhagologus leucostigma | reverse complement strand
CTGTGTGTTTGTTAAAATAAATAGTTTTTATCTCTTTCACTTTCCTTCGAGGAAAAATTTCTTTTTCCCCGAACCCTGTGGGGGGGAAGAGTGGTTGCAACCTGGTTTTCTCTCAGGGGCTATATTACTAGATTTTGGCCAAACCGGCACAATCCTTTTTTCTTTTTTTACAGGTTCTTAAAGAAAGGATAGGTATTTTTCCCACTCTCCCATTCATACATTGAATATGTGAAGATCTTGAAGTCCAGGACTTGTATTTTTCATCTGAGAGATGGCAAGTGAAAAGTACAACTCTTTGAGATTAGTTTCATAGCATGGTGATTTGACATTGAGTTACTCAAGACAGCTGAGTGGTGGAATCACTGAGATAATTAATTCTTCTGTTGAAGATGTGCTGAAACACTTTGCCGAGACACGGCATCTGAATTTGCCATTGAAAGGTACCTATTTCTTACTGTTGTTCACTCATACTTAGTGATTATAAGTTTTAGTAATTTTGCTGAAAGTAGTTCTGTCCTAAAGTAGTCAGTTTAGCCCTCAGTGTAGGCTGTGGAGAGAAAGGACAGTGAGGTGCACCAGTCATGACTCCTGGAGGTATCTTTCTCTATTAACAACAGAAAAAACCTAGAGCCACGAGACTGCTTGCTGTCTGTACTTAAGTGGAGTGCATTTGAGCAGCTCAATTGAATCCACAAAGATATCAAAACCTATCTTCCTTCCATGAAATTTGGACTCCTAAGTTAGGAGCAGAGCTTTCCTGAGTTCTTTAGTAGTCAACAGTGAGAGAGAAGTACTTGCAGAGGAAAATTAGGTGGCTTCTTCATCTCCCACCTCAGTGCCTCAGTTGCTCCCTGAAGTTAGACAATGTCAATTGAGGTATCAAGTCATATCGATTTCAGTAAGAATTGGCTTGCCATTATGAATTTGAGTATTAAAAGGCATATTCATTGTCTTTAAGTATTTTGTTTTCTAACATCTATGTTCAAGCTCCTTGGGCACATAGAGGTTCAGCAGATTCAGTTAAGAACCTGCTTCTCTCTGTTGGATTTGTGGGGTGCCGTGTAATCCTGATTTCCTTATTTAACATAGGTTCCTGAATTAAAGTCAGTATGAGTTTTTCAAGCATGGCTTTTATTTTGATCTTCCACACTTGCATACCTCCTCACTTTGTGAGTATCTGTGGTACTGGAAGGATAAAATTCATTCCAAGACTTATGAACCAGCTGTGTATTGGAGATCTCTTTTAACAAGGGTAGTTAGTTTTGCCTGGTTTGACTTACTCCATTTTCACTGATTTGTATCAGAAACATTTATGCTGAAGAATAGTATTCTGTTCAAACAGAATGGGGTAGCTTTGTCTGACAGTTTCTCAGTTAAGTGCCAGTTTTGATCATGGGTATTCCTGAAGCTCTTTCTTATTTTTCTCTTTATTTATTTTTAGCATTAATATGAACTTTTAAGTTATTTGTTTTCCTTCCTTGCTGACTTTTTGACAGTATATGCTGTCCTCTGTTCTTTGTAATATCCCAACCACTTTTGTGGCTTCGTAGTGAAGTACAGTGGGAAGCTAACACTGGATAATTTTTCCTGCTGTATTATATTTAAGTTGGATACTTTCCCTGATCTGCTTCATGGAGCAGCTGCACAAACAGTTGTGTGTCTGTCTGGTACTGCAGCCAGAGACTTGTGAAACCATAGCCCAAGTCATGGTGCTTTTGAGCTACCTCCAGTGCTTATAAGTTAAAAGCAGCTATGGTTACGTGTCTGCCATGACTTCTGTTTTTGTAGTCTTTTGTATTAGACTAGGTACTCGCATTCATCCCAATGTAGTTATTAACCCCATCTGTTTTACTCTAAATCAAATGGGCTACTTTAGGTTCAGGGAAGGGAAGAAGTAGGGCAGTCTTGTAACTTTCAATGCTTTGTATAATTAATGCTAAAATGCATTATTTAATTAAAAGGTTGACATAGTTTGTCCGTAGTATAGTATAATTCCTACTGGAAATTTATAATCAAGTAAATGCATCAGAACTGTATTGTACTTCATAAAGATTTGTTTGCAAATTTTTTTGCATGAGTTCTGTACACTGCAGACTAAAAATATAGCAGTATTTAATTAATATACAGACTTCTCTCAAGACAATTGACAGAAACAATTCTAGTAAAATGTGCCAACTACACAAATTAGATCTGTAAGTTAATATAGAATTTCTGAATTAAACTCTGAAATCCAGCAGAACTTAATCTGGGAATAAATGTTAAGGTGCATTGAAGTTACAGTGATAGACGATATAAATAATATTTATTTTACAATATTTCTTCTATTCTGTAAAGTTGCATCCATCTGAAGAAAATACAGTTTTGAAGTTTAGCACCTGTCTCAGCTTAAAATAGAGATGTGGTTTATCCAGAATAAATATTCGTATTTAAGGGGATAATTAATAATTTAGAAGACAGTTATGAATCAAAAGAAGAAGAAATGTATTTCCTTACTCTTGTATCTGACCAGCAAAATCTCAGAAGTAGGAATTAATCTTTAAGTAATACTTATTTAGAAATTAGCTCAAATACCATCAATTCTTTCTCTTTTTTACTTTTTTTTTTCCCAAGTCTCTCCCATCCAACTCTTGCTTCACATATGCGCCAGACATTTGCTGGAGACTTTTGCACAGAATAAGCTTGGAACTGATCCATGTTAAGTATCTTCACTTTTTGCATTACAATATAAAAGAGTTCTTGTATTTTCGTTTTGTCAGTAAATAAGCATACAAATGTTGTTCTTAGTCAAGTGGGACTACCTCTCAGCAGATTTGTAATAATCCTTAGTGATGTGGCACTCTGACACTGCTAAGTTTTAGTGTAATTGATTTCAAAAGATTGTGTTTCTTATCAATGAGGAGTGTGAAATATGTCTTTTTTTTTCTGGGGAGCAAATATTACAAAAATGCCGTGTAGAGATTTTAGAAGTGAAGGAAAAAAAGAGGCGAATGTTTGTATTAACTGTTGTCGTAAACATTTTTTTTGATCCAGATGTGGCAGGTTCTTCTGGAAGTCTGTTGTCCTAACCAAGCCTCTGCTGCTTGCAGATGCGTCAGCTCTCAGCGATTTGGAAACGAAGTGTAGCAAAGGAATAAAATGGGAAATCAGCAAGCTTTTGAACAAAAAGAAGCATAATTTATCTAGCAAGCGTAGGGGTAGATTTATGTGGGAGAGGTGGAACTCATACATGCTCACATATCGTCACAGAGATGGGACATCGCACCATGGCCATACCTTCAGCACCTAGTTACTCTCACTCAGGGTGACAATACTATGATCTTAGGCTCATATTCATGTTTCATAGCTTTAATTTGAGCTACATCTGTACTGATAAATAGCACATTGCCTGGGAGGAAGATTGAAACCATTATTCATTCGTGTTCCCCAAGCATTAGTGTTTTCTCAGTTAATGTTTGACTTGTGCCGTGTTGTGCTTGCTAAAATGTTCATCACAGAGACAAATCCCTAAAGGCCGTTTGGATGAGACTGTGGCAAGTTTGGCTGTATATACCCGGCATGGACCTCAGACATTATTGTCACGACACATTATGTTCTGTTATACGCTCTGGAAAGGTGCTGCAACTGACTGTGACACACCTTCAGACACTTTTGAACTGAAATGAAAAAGGAAATGAAAATTAGGTGCTGATGGCATAAGGTTCACCAGCTACTTGGTGGGCAGAACCTGTGCTTCAAAGGTGGCACAGACCACCCAAAGCTGACCTGATCTTCAGGATGTCTCTCTTACTGGTACAGAGTCTGAAGTGGTTTTGGTTTAGGCACCCAACCCCAATTTAATATGAGATCATCTCTGAGTTTTTTATATCTGAACATGCTGAGCTTTATGAAGAGCTTCCAGAGTATATCAAAAGTGGAAGATTGAGTGATACTAGTACATTTGTCATGTCTATCATGTATGAGAGCTTTCTGGCTCTCCATAGAGGTCTGTACTTGAGGTATCAGCTGAAGAGAAAAAAGTATCTTGCCATGAATATAATTTTCTTAGAATTGCTTATACACTATGGCAGTGAATATGATAGATAGAGAGCATGACCCATTTCTTTTATCTTACTACATTTTGTGGCTTACGTATTTTAAAATATTCCCTTAAATATTTTTGTGTTAGGTCAGAACAGTCTGGTTTCTTGCAGTTACTGCATGCTCACCATTACACCTAAACAAATGCATTCTTTTGTTTTTATCTGTTAGGTTTTTTTTACCTAGTCAGTTAGCTGACTTTTAGTAATGCACATTAAAAATGTGGAATCCAGAATACTAACCTTTTTTGTCTGTGTAGTGTGCAAATTCACTCACACTACAGAAATTGATTTTAGAGCTGCCCTTGAGATCATGAATTATTCCCATAGTAGTTAAACATATATAGAATCTCTTTTTGTTGTTTTAAAATTATGTGGATTAAAATACATATCTAGCAAATGGATGAACATAAGAAAAAAGCAACATTAAAAAATATTATGTGATGGATTAAATGTAATAAGCTTAAGGAAGCCAATTTCCATTTTGTATGGTGATAGCTGCAAGGGTTGATTCAGTTGTAGTGTTAATGTACAGGTTCTGGACTGTGAATTGGAAAGGACGTGTTCTAAATGAGGTCAAGCCTGCAAGACTGAGGTATTCCTCTTGTGCCCACTACTGTTTCTACAGAAATACAGATGCTTTAAGACAGGTAACCCTGTTTCCTGTGTCAGCTTGGGTGTCTTGCTCCACAGCAGTACTAATGCATAACTCTGTGATGTGTGGCTGGTCTGTACTTTCTGATTACCAGGGGTAAGTTCCTGAGAGTCACCATCACTTTCACCAACTGCGTGTGAAAAACAGTATATTATTCTTCCACAGATCTGTTCATGTAATTCCTTACTTCTAGTTTTTGACAGTTGAAGCTCTGTCCATACTGTGACAAAATATCTCACTAATATGTGTCAGTAGATAATCTAGTCAAACATTATGTTTTTCCATCTATATTGAGTTTAATAAGTAAAATTTAGCTAAGACTATTTTCCAGAGAGGTATCCAATTTTGTTTTGAAGCTGTAAGGAGGAAGATATGAAGCCATTGTTTTCTTTGATAATTTGATTCAGTAGGTAATCACACTGCAAGTGAACATCTTTTCTGTTAAAGAGCCCTTTAACATCCAGCGTGTTCTCCATATGAATGCAATTATATCATCCTCAATAATTGTTTCAGTGAGCTAATCAACCTACTAAGTACTTTACTGTAAAACATTTTACCTAATTGTAAAATAGTTTTACTGATGGAAATTATGTATCAGTTATGTGTACAAATCACCATAGCACTGTATACAGAAGTTAATTTTCTCCATACTTCTTCTGCATTCTTAATAGTACATATTTGTATTGGGATTTTTCCTGAACCTGCCTATGATACTTGTTACCATATCTTATATTGCAGCTTTTCCTTCCATGATTTTCCTTCCAGCTGAGTGTGATGAGGGGTGACTGCACTTCTTCCTCCACAGTGTCATCTATGGTGGTTTTGTCCCAAAGACTTAAAGCTTTCACCTGCTGCTCAGTGGAGCTTTTGGAGAACTTGTAAGGAGCAATACCTGTAGTGTATAGATAAAGTTACTCTACTCTGATCCTGAAAATATACAAAGTAGTACTGACACTAATAAAAAGTTAAAGATGGAAAGTTGAAAACCCAACTCAGCTAAGTTACATGCAAATAAAATTATCATAAGTCCAGTAAACTACTTTTTTTTCTATAACCAAGAAGACCCCTGAAAAGGTTTAGGAAAGACTTGGTTGTAAGCCTTTTGCATTCAGGATGAATGCAAGATGGAATGACAGGATGATAATCCTTTCACTGCCAGTAGGGGCAATATTTCCCATCGTCCCTTCCTGGCATGAGAAATTAAGTGTTCTTGGAATCCAGCCATCTTCTTCCAGTGTCAAGAGAATGAGAAGATTTCCTGTTTTTTTTCCCCAGCATTTCCAACATCTTGGAAAAAGAATTAGCAGAAAAATGGGGCCCACATTCTTTTTTTTCTTAGTGTATGTGAGAAAAGAGGAAGGTCTCTATCTCCCACATCTGCGAGGTGAAGAGAAGAATGCAGAGAATCTTCAAAACTTCTTTGGCTGAAAATATTTAATAACAAATTCTGTCACCTCTGGTATATGAAAGAAATTTTGGTGTCCATATTCCTGGAATTTTCAGCAAAGGTGTTAGCTGAGAAGTAAAGAAACACTGTTTTACTTTTCGTGTGGGCAATGGAGGAGTATACAGATGAGGGCGAAATCAAGCTGGAAGTCAAGAATTTCAAAATATGGACAAATATGGAGTGCAAGGAAAGGCTGCCCTGGTGAGAGGTTACACAGGCAGTTGAACAACTTTTAGATAGAAGCCCGGTCATGTGGTATGTATATGGGCTCAAGTCTGTAGGCAAAGCAAGCTTAGATCACTGCAGGCTTAGCTCACTTAGAATCCTTTATGGACATATCCTTCCACTCAGATTCATTTCTCCCAATTCTGGTCATGTAACTTGTGAGGTTAAACACAATGGCGTTACTTGTTGAGTCCAGGAAGAGAAGTAGAATGGGCCCTTAGGGCTGTGGGAACGTGACTAGTCTCTGTTCTGAGCTTGGAATAATCAAACAGGATGTTAGAAACTTATGGATATGACATGAGACATAGATGTTTGTGACAAATGACAGTGTGTGAAGCTGACAGAAATTGCAAATAAGAAATGGCTGGATTTCTTAGGTAGGTAAGCAGGAGTTATGGGAGAAATGGCTGGATGTCACAGGTAATAGGAGGAGAGCATTGAAGATCATTAGAGGAGCAGAGTCTTGCCAGGCTGGCAGTACATACCAGTTGCAACTACTTGGGTCATGGTATCAGATGTTCGAAATTTGAGTATGAATGTGGCAAAACAGGCACCAAAGGGGACAAGCTAGAGATGGGTTGTGTGAGAGGAGACTGGGTGGAGAAAGGGAGACCCTAGAGTGGTGAAAAGGAGAGCAAAGGAATGACGAAGGGATAAGATGCAATTCACGCCGTGTCATGGATGGTGGCCAAGAGCACCTGTCAGACAGACTTGTTCAGGTCACAACAGACGGGGGAGAACAGTAGACTAAACCCCTTGTCCTGACCATACCATAAGTCAAACTTTTATGTCAAGAAGGAGTGGATCAGGGAAGCATCCTGTTTTTAATCTTTATTTCTCACAGATCCTTCTTAAAGTTTGCAGCCTTTTTATTGATAATTTAGTACACTGATTTCTGATGTACTCAATGACTGAAAGATGTCTGCCTCTGTGAACAGTTGTGCATCTATTGGTCTTGCATGGTAATGCCAAAACCACTCCTTTTTAGATCCCTATTACAAGTTTTTCTTCAAAGAATGTGTTCTGTCTGCATCTGATATATTCATCTAATTCCCATTCGTTTATGCTTTGTTTTATTGAAATGAAAGTGTAGCCTTTGCCCTTAACTATTGCTCATCTTCCTTTTAACAGTGTGAATAAAAGGCATTTATGCATACATCATAGTAAATTAAGAAGCCTTTCTTTTGTAGGGGCATATTAATGTCTTCTATTTATTAATTTACAAAGCTATTCTAATTCCTTTGGGATAATGTGATTTTTTATTTTCATTACAATCTTGCTAGATCCCTTTATCTTCTGACAGCTTAAATCTCCAAGGAGAATATTGTATAAACAAAGTCATATTTGCCTTTTAAACATTCTCATGGTCATTTCCTTCTGGAGTTTTTGATATTCTGTATTTGTTTGTCATATGCAGGATGCTTTAGAAACAAGTTGGATCATAAGCTAATTGGTATCTCTGGTAACACAGTTGTTTAGAGTTTTTTTTATGTGTGTATGTGGGGTTTTTAAATTTATTTTAATTTTTTTAGATTGTTTATAGTAACCTAATCGCTTGTACCGCAGGAGTCCTATTAACATTAAAAAAAAAAAGAGTTTTGTAAGGATGATACCTTAAATTGTGTATGTGTGTTTTTTCCTTTGCATGACTGGAGAGACTTCTTGAAGTAGTTGTAACCATAGACTCTTTATCTTTACAGAGGTTAATGAACAGTAGTTAATAACAAAAAAAGAAAGTTTTTCTGGCATTTGGCATCTTTTTCTTTCTTCTGAAATATTACATATGTTAAAAGTGACCGTGGTTTGGCTGTCCATGGAGATTCATTTCATTTTTCAGTTGAAAGAAATTTCAGAGAATAGCTAATAATTATTAAAGCCATTCAGGGGGGAAGAATAATCGAATGTTACACAAGATATATGTGTACAGGATATATGTGCAAGAAAGTCTTACTTATACTTCAGTACCCATATATCCTGTGTATATGTATTTTGTTGACTTTGACTGCACAGTGTTGGCAGTTGATAAAGTTTTCTTACTATCATGTAGGGTTTTTCTCTGTTTCTGCTTCTTTTCCGGTCGGACTTTCCACTAAAGAGATGGGACTATCACGGTTATACATGATTTATTACTTAAAATAACAAACAAGGCATCAGTCTCAGAGTTCGTGGAGCTTAGTAACAAATCGCCATAATGGCAGATAGTCACGAGTTTCAGGGTTACATGGCAGTTTATAACTTTCTGGTCCAATAAGCCATTAACACGAAACTTTGTTTTGACTTGATAACCTATCACCTTTGGTCACTTTTACTGCAGTGCGTCAATTTTCTACCAGTTACCTGCTAAGTCACGTACACCCATATACTTCTATTATAACATCTAAATTCTTAGCTTAAACTACAAAATCACACCACTATACTTTAAAACCCTCCACCAAATCACTCAATACACTTTCTTATTTATAGCTACAAAAACACAGGTTTGTATTTCTTTTGCTTAGAATCCCTGTCCTGTCATCACATCAATCCGAGTTCTCTCCAAGGGTTAAGGTCAAATCCGTCATTGTCTGTGGAAGTTTTAACCCCTCGGTTTCCTACACTATCATACACACAAATCCCAGCTCTTTGCCTGAAATCTTCGCTTTAATATAGACCTCAGTGTTCAGCAGATTTCTGTTTTCAGTTCTGTTCAACCCATAATGATTAAACCAAGTATGTGTTAGCTCAAAATTTTATTGCTTAGGGATCTTGTAAATTGTTTTCACAGAGGACTAATTAAACCATTTTCAAATTCTTCATTATATTTTTTTATAACATTTTTTTCCTGAGATGATAGTCAAGTTTACATAGTCAAAGAAAGCAGTGCTTGAAGATGAACTGATAGTGGCAATTGGGACTTAGTTTGTTACCTTAAAATTCATCAAAGTTTCTCCTATCTTTTTATAGGTTAATAGACATTAGAAAATATACTATGCATGTGCCTATATATAACAGAAGATAGAACTGGTGCTGTATGTTAATGAAAATGTGCTCAGTGAGGTATGACAAGTTACATTTATTACAGTGTTTTCCAGTTGCTGTGAGAATGAATGTAGACTGTGAGAGAGGACTTCTGAAAACAGTGATAGTGTGACCAATTGGCTTTTAAGATGAGAGAGAAGTAGCGTAGCTTTCCAGAAAACATTGCAGAGAAATGAGAGTGGTGTGAAGGTGGCAGATTGTAGCTGTAAATACTATGTAATTTAATAAAAAATATGAGGACTCTCAGGTGTTGAATCAGAATAAAGGAGAACTCTGTTTTCCTTTTAATCAAGAAGAGCTGGAAGACCTACAAGGAAATCAATCCAGAACTGCAAACTGTTGTTGAATTCTCTGTTCAGTCCTAAACACACTTGTCTTCTGTTGGAAATCCACTGCAATAGTTTTCAGTGATTTACAGGATACTCTTGTTCTGTAAAGCTGGCTGCTATTACCAGTCAATCAAAGTGTGATCAAGTACTAATGTGTATTCTTGAACCACATAAAATAGTACGTGAGAAACAGTTTTCCATACCTTTGTACTGACTCAAGTAACGTGATTTTTCTGAGAAATCTGCAACTGAAAGTCTGTTAATATAAAAGATGGTGAGAACATTGAAATTTCAAATGTCCTCGGTTTCCGAGTGTAAAATACCATTTTATTTATAGATTGATTTGCGATTTCAACCTTCTAGTTTGAAAAGAAGTTAATCTGTTCTTTTAATATGGGTGCACAGGTTATAGATGCCCTGAGGGAATTCATTAAGGACAACTCATGTGACCAGCCTTGCATCAAACAGTTTAGGGAGTTATCAGTGCAATGCAGAACACTTTCAAGAAACAAACACTTCACATCAAAGCGTAAAGAGAATCCCGGATATTTTCATAGAAATGCTTAGTGCTGTGCTACTACAGTGAGTAGCACATACTAGCACTGTGCTTCTACATTTTAATATTTTATTGCTTCTCTAGATGCTTGGATTTTGGTTTGTTTCTTTTTGTTGATTTTGATTTTTTTTTTAGTTGTGGCTTTTTGCAAATAAATAGCAGAAGAATGCATGTACTTGAATTGTTGTAAAGTTTTATGTAATTGTAGGAAGAGTTCATATAAGAACATGTCATCTGCGCTTTTGTTACATATTTTTCTTGCAAAACAGAACATAATAAGTGACGAACGCCATTAGTTTGTTACTGGGAAAGGTTTATTTCTTCTAAGGTGACAGATCAGTTTTGTCAGCAGAGCTTTATGGGAAGGATCACATGCCAGATACTGACCTTGCACATCTTGGTGATTTGAGCAATATCCTTTAAAGCTCATAAAATTCTTCCCTTGGCAAAGCAGCAGAGTCTAATTATTCTATTCAGCCTCTACACCACCAGCAAGGGGAGCATTTAAACAAAGATTTGGATTTTTTTCCATGCTCTATGAGAAAGCACTTTCCAGAGCATAAAGCAGAGTCGAGGGGCTCTCCACCAACAGCTTTATATGAGTATCTTAAGACGGAAAAACATTTTATCAGCAAATGAGCAAAAAAGGAAAGAAAGACAGAAGAGTTCTTTTCTTTAGTACATTAGATGGTCCACAGCCCTTTCAGTTATGTTAGAAGAAGACAGGAGCCAGCCACACTGTTACAAAATGAAATGAAATCAAGTTGCCATTTATGTTACTCTGGGAGGAAGTATTAATATTTTCTTGTAAGTTTCACACTTGTGAGAACTATGCTGAAAAGCGAATTTCATTTTCTTTCTGTTCAAGTGTGATTACGTTTGCTATATGATAATTGGGAGAGTTCAGTGTAACTTCAAATAGAACTGTGTTTAAAACAGGAGGTAATAAGGTAAATATATTTGATTTTACAATTTATGTAGTTTTTTAAGGAGACATTTTAGAAATTTAGGATTAAATTTCTCTTCTTTAAAGTTGCTGTATTGACCAAGGAATCATTTCATGAATTCACATGGAAGTCAATCCTGTGTACACTTACCAAATTTAACACTTCGTATGTTTTGCTAAAGATTTTAAAACCAGAACATGGTAGTGATAGATCATGTTACAAAGATTTTTTTGATTTGCAAGCACTGTGTGGCGTGTTTACAAAGCACATGCTACATTAATATATTTTTTAACAGATACACTTTGAAGTACATTTAAAAACATTCAAAGGATTGTTGTGGTGAATGATACATTCTCTTGCATTTATATGCTGATTTGCAGTGTTGTAGGTGGTCATAACTGTTAAGGCAGATATTATTGTGAATTAACAAAATTCTCTTCGGTAACAAAATCTGTCAAAGCATGACTTCTCTTTTTATTATGTCTCAGGTCAGTAGATGCTTATTAATGGAAAAAAAGCTAAGATGGCACATTAGAATGCATTTGAATTTCTGATCTCATGCTTTGATATATTTGTCCTTATTTCCTTATGTCTTATTCACTAAAGGAATTATGTTTCATCTTACTGGCTATATCTTGTGTATGTCCTATGGATAATTTTCTTGGGTAGGGTACACATGTACTTTTTTTTCTCTTAGTGGTCAGTAATGACCTGCTTTCTTTTGGTATATTTTTGTTATTTTATTTAAGGTTAGCCCTATGTTTTAAGATGTATATTTCTCTGAAATGAGAATTAGAAAATATAATACACTGTCTCCAAAATAAAAAATGATCAGTCACCACGAGTTTTATGCCTTTATACATTAAAAACTATGATTTTCCTTGAAAATTAAATCTAAGAATTTGAATATCTATGTTTCTTACTTTCTTGAGTCCAAGGAGTTAATGCTACACTGCTTCTTCCCTGAACAAGGTGGACGTTTTGTACACTGCTACAGCCACCACTAGTGACATTTTAGGGCTTAATCAGTTTAATTCCAAATTTCAGAATCTGGTTTTTGGTTATGAAGAGTTAAGTGGCAAACAGTTATGGCAAGTAGATATACTTAATAGAGAATTCTGACTAAGGCACAGAAACTCCATAGAAGATTGGAATTCCAAAATATTTTTGTGTTCAGCATTTTCCAGCATTTACTGAAGGTAAGTTACATCTCACAGGTTGAACAGCAACAGAGCTTATCTAACCAGCCTTACTAAAAGATTAAATCAATATTTAATAAATCATTGTACAGTGCAGAGGTTTGCACCTAGCCCCATTTGTGTGGGGTCTTAGTCACTTACTGCCATTTCTGTGAATCACCTTTCCAAAGTCAGTGACCTAACTTCTAAATGTTTTCTGGTCTAAGTTAAAGATGCTAAAGCATTTTCTCTGCATTCATCAGCACTGTATGTTTATTAATGGCTTTCCACTTGTCACTATTGGCCTGTGGAAGGGTCAAGCTCCAGCTAAGAACTTTAAGTCTATGAAAATACAAGCTGTGTTTTTACTAATTAATCAGTAGCTGAGTATTCAGGCAAATGCCTGTGTTCTGGAATCGACCATCCCTGTGATTGACAACTGTGTCAGAACATAATTGCTTGTTAGTCCTCCAGCACAATATCAAAAACTTGCTGTGTATACTTCTGCAGTTATTATGGTTGAAGAACACCTACTGCTGGAAGCCAGCATGCTGGTTCAGAGTGGATGTGGGTCATTCCACACAAATTGTCTCCATGACAAAGTGCACAGCCATGTTTAATTCATTAGTAGGGATGAAGCTTAAGTGTCACAGATATCTGTAGTCTTGAGGTTCTCAAAATTATGTTTTTGCATCTTCAATCAATCTCTTCATAGTCTGCTTTTAATAAAACAGTATTATAGCAGCACATAATAATTAGAATTCTTGGAAAGTTTAGCTACTAATATTGGCATTTGGGGATTGTTGGTTTCTTTTTTTTTTAACCACAAAAGATTTGAAGCCGTATTTTAATATTGTGCTGAAGTGAGCTTTCTTCTTGCCTGTGATATCTAAAGGAAAGAGCTTTTATGTGGGATTTTTATCGGAAGCTGCATCTGATTAGGAATTGTGTTAATGTGAATTTAAGATTAGGTCTTTTCTTTTTTGCCTTTGCTCTCTTGACTCTCCATGGTAGAAATTGAGTACAATGATGAAATGCTCTAGTTTTAATCTTCCCAGTAAGAATCAAATGATCAAGCTGCTACCAAGCAACATGTTGGTCAATTGAATAAGTCTCCTAGACTTTGCAAAAGAATGTGCTGAGCAAATGTGAAGGTTTCACAAAGCCATTTAATAGCAAACTGCTTGCAGAGCAGTTCATTGTTGTGTGAAGGAATCACTGCTGAAGTAGAGGAGTCATATGCTTTGTATTTCATAAAGGCTTTTAAAACAATCCTCAATCCAAAGGTGAGCCTGACATTGTTCAGAAAAGATTAGGGAAATAGCATGTGATAAACCATAGCTCAGAGTTTCAGTAATTTCAGTGGAATCCTACCATAAAAGTGATTAAGTCTTAAACTTAATCCTAGTGATAAAAGTAGTTCATTAGCAATGGCACTACTTTATTTCTACTTCAGAAGTGAAGAACCAGTTATGGCTGAGAAAAGTAGGGGAACAATCGGCTTGTTTTTTCTGGTAAGTTCTTGGAAGCCTGGTATATTTTATTTATTCAGTTAACATATATTTAAATATTAAACTATTTATAATAATCTAATTATTTGTCAGTATAAAATGATGACTTAGGTGATTCTTGAGGCTCTTAAGAGGCTAGCATCTGTGTAATGGTAAATTTACCCTGCAGACTGTACCAAAGAGCTAGAGGAATAAAAACCTTGCATTGCACTGAGAGTGAGGAAGACAAAATACGAAAAGTACTTTGGTTTTCCATCACCTCTACAGTGTGTATAAAAAGAAAGCAAGTAGCAGCGTGTCGTGAGACTTCTAAACTTTAGCATGTGTAGGATCTGTTTTCTTTTGTGCATATTCTCCATTGAAGTTAGTTGAAGCACTGGACGTGACTCAAGTAGGATAAAGTTACGCATTTTATTTATAGTTAAAAGATGTGATCTCTCAATGAGAATAAAGAAAAGCATGGAACTGAAAGTATTTGCACTCACTTTAGGGAATGTTAATAGATTGTCCAGGTATATAATAGCAAGAACATATACTTTAGGTCTTAAAAATAATTATGTACTTTTATAGCCTGTAAGATTTTGATAATGTGGCTTTTCTGTTTATTAGCTTCTTTATAACATAGTTGTGGATATATAAATATTGCATAATTGTAGCATCCCAACATTTTATCAGAACTCTCTTCTTTTAATATTTCTGTATAATTCACAATTAATATTGAAGCATAATACTCAGCAAATACAGTCTAGCCAACTAGAATAAAGGTAACCAAATAGGATGAAGTTCGTAAAGCAATATTTATATTCACAAATTCATCTTAATTATCTCAGTTAAGAAAAAGTGGCAAGGAGATTTTCATAAAGATTATTTTAATGAGATATGTTTACACTGATAAAAAAAAGCAACTCGGCTGATAAAGCAAATAACATTTTGCCAATGATGAAAAAAATAAAGAAAATAAAATTGCTTTTTTAACTTAAAATGCGATTTGAAGGAAAAACATATGAACAAAATTAGTTTAATCGGATACTGTGACCTAGTCCTTAACTGCCTGTCAATACTACATGCAGAAAGAGTGATGACTTAAAATGTCTTGCTTGTTTTCTTTGTACTTGAGATACTGGAACGATGTGTTACTGTCATCTGCACGGAGTAATCTCTGCCCGATCGATCTGTTGTCTTATTTCTGTATGTGTTTGACGATGGTTGAAGCAGAGGTTTCTGTCATTATTAAACACTGCGGAGAAAACATGGAACTTGTCAGGAGAGACTATCAGGTACCTGAATTATATGTTTCACTTCTTAACCTTGAACCCCTAATGTATTTGTCAGCTTTGTGATTAGCATCAAAATTTGGACACAGCCAATATAAGATAGTTGTGATTTCTTGTACTGTCAGTTAAATTTCTGGAACTGATGTTTGAGGTTACCTATTTGTATATATTTAATCAAAACATGTTTATTCTTGTATGTGCACATAAAATCTCTCATAGGTTACCAATATTAAACACAATTTCTAAGAGATTACTTCTGAAGTTACTTTGTCATGTGTTGCTTCTTGTAGTGATTTTTTGTTTGGTTGGTTGTTTTTTTTTTCTGTTTGTTTTGGTACTGGTTTTTTTCCTCTGTCCTATGCTCTTCTTGCAAAGAATCATTTCTCTCTGTTTTGGTTTAAGACAGTTTAAAGGGGAACACTCAAAAATGAGTTCTCCGCCTTTGTTTTAACCAGTCTCTTTCCACCAATAAGGAGAGTACAAGTAGATATAAGCAAACAAATAACAATTTACTAAAAAGTGAAACTGCAGTGGGAAAAAATAACAGTAAATAATCCCTAGATACAAAATTCCTAAATCTCACAAGCTCCCCAAGACGAAAGAGACACCTAAAATGGCGGAAATACCCTTTTCCAAGATGGCGTCCACCATGGGCAACTGTGTGTGGGGAGACAGGGAAAATGGCATCAGACCCTCCCCCCTAGATGGTGACCTTTGCAGGCGACTGCTCTCTGGGAGACAAAGGGAAAGGATGGCGGCAAACTCTCTTGGGAATGTGGGAGATTACGGAGGAGTTCTAGTGGCAGATGAGAAGTGCCGGCGTGTGTGGGGTCAGCGCTGCTGCCTGTTGCCTCCTCCTGCTGCCTGCTGGACTCTGCTGGTGCTGGTGCTGATGTGCTCCATGCTGCGCATGTCGGGTCTGGGACAAAAGTGGTCTGTTGGTGCTGACACAGGGTGACCTGGCCCCAGGGACTGGTTGGAATACGATAACATTTTGGGTTACCCACCACGCAGTCTTGACCTGGAAGAAACATAGCTTCAATTCATGTTACGGCCTCATTCATATCATTTTTAGGAAATTGCTAATTTTTGTTGCAATCTTACGCCAAATTATACCAAAAAACAAGAAGCATAAAAAATAGGAAACATAGGCAGACATCTCTGTTTTTGAGAGCATTGAGATACAATTTCTTTGAACAGTATATAAGTGTTCAGACATATGTAAAAGGTTTTGGAAACATTTTGATACTGCTAAAGGATCTATTAATCTAAATAATATATACAGGGAACTTTTAAAAGCCAGTGGTAATCTAGTGTTAATAACTTCGATATACTTGGCATCAAATTTCACCTAGTAATTTTTGCATTGATGGTTTTTTTGATCTTTACCATATCTTACAAATAGATTTCCATTCTTGAATGAAAAGCTTCAAATTATAAAGGATTTGTGGTATTTTTAGGTATGTTACTTCAGTAATTAATGTCCTCAGTCCTGTAAAAGATGTATCTCATTTCTCTTATTATGTAGCCTAATGTGAGCTTTCATTCACTCAGTCTTGTTTTCAGTCACTTACTGTCAAACATCTCTTACCTGTACAGGTCAGGGTAAGGTATTTCCTGGGAATACTTTTGCCTGGAAAATTTTTGCAGACACTCTTGAAGATTCTGTACTTTTACCGCCATTTTAAGGGGTTTGGCATTCGTTACATATGTATATACGTGAGGAAATAAACTGTTGTTACTGCACTGGTAATGAGTGTGCTTGGTCTGTAATGAGTTACCATGACAACTTAGTGCAAACGTCCTGCAACCAAGAGCCTTGTATCTGAGGATTTCAGGAGGCATAGCAGTCACTATTCATGTGCAGTTAAAGCTGTAAAAATATGTAAAGCCCTATGGAAATGTATTACTCATTATCATGTCATCTATTGACTTCTTAGTTTGGGCTGAACTTCTTAAATCTCTTACTATAAAGTGTAGGTTACAGAATTGATTTGATGTCGTTGTTTTCTGAATTGTTTCTAACTTTTTTGCATTCTTCTTAAAAAGATGGCACGGGATTTTAGTAGTGGTTTCACTGGGTTTATGTATGGGTGCATCAATTCTGAGTTGATATGATCCCAAGGACTGAGTTATCCTTTATAAATGCACTGTCACAAAAGCAATTTGAACTCAGCTCTCTGGATGCCAATATTTCTAGGTTCCTCGGTATCAGTTTATTTGAAGATATTGCATTACCTGTCTTATACTCTTCTTACTCTGCATTTGGCAGCTATATTTCATCTCTGTGCAAATAACTGCATATTACCAAAAGATCCAGATGTAGCTGTATGATTGGCCTCACCACACCATTATTTGTATTCCTGCCAATTTCATGTCGTCTGCAAATTGTATCAGCAAAGATTTTATCTTATGTTCTATTAAATGCAGTTAGTCACAGCACAGGATCTTAGAGAATCTAGTTAATTTTAGTGATCCAAGAGGGGTATTTACTTCATTTTTACTTCAACTGCTTGTTCTTGTCTTAATTATTAATTCAAAGGTTTTAGGTTGTCATCTCATTTACCCTTGTGAACTGAAAGATCTTGGGATCTCGTTATAAAGTAGCAATCTTGCCAAGAAGACCTATCTTCCACAAAGTCGCACTTCTTGGAGCTAGCTGTGATAAGAACATTTTGTTTTCCCAGAAAAACGTTATTTTGCCTGTAATCAATATCAAGTTAGTTAAAACAATATCCAGTTAGCATATATAGCATTTATGAGCTCTTTATCTTTATTTTAAAAATAATTATCATTACAATATACATGTTCTTGAATCTTTCAGAAATTCTGCGGAATCAACTATTTTTGCAAGATCTGAATATTTTTGAAAGATCCAAATTATTTGTTCCAGAAGTAATTTGTAATAGCCTTGGATGAACACTATGTTGTTTTGTTCATGTAATAAAATTGAATACTTTCTTGTCATTATAGTTATCATGCAGAATAAAATGTCTTTTTCAGTTACTATTTCTGTAACAGAATTTTGCTTTGCCTCCCAGTTTTCTTAAAGGCTGTCAATACTTTTCCTTAACTCGTGATTGTAAACCAGTTTGCTCTCACAGGGAGGTTAGCGTCTCACAACGGGTCTGAGTTATTTTGCATTTTGTGGGGAATTGGAGCTTTGTCCAAATTTAGGTATCAAAGCTTTGGAGGTCTGTATCTGAGCTAGGTGCTCAGGTATCATTTAAAGTTGCTGGAGAGGAAGAGACACACAGCAACATGTTCATACTTCAGGAGCAGATGAATGATGCTTTAAACATCCAAGTTCTTCATGTCGATTCTACAAATATAGACTAGTAGGATTAGTTCAGGTGCAAATATTTACGTCAAAACAGATGAATTTTAATGTCTTTCATAGTTTGCATGCATATATGTATGGAAAGGCTCTTCTTGGACCTACAGAATCATCAGAACTTTGCAGTGATCAATCCACTTAACCTGTTCAAGAGTGGAGTGAACTGTCTTCTGGATCTCTTTATTTCTTGTGAAGTGAATGTGTAGAATTGATTTAAGTTAAAACAAGTTTATTTAAAACAACTGTATTAAACTTGGTGAGATGAAAAACTCATCCTGTGCAGCTAATTTCCATCAAGGATGGGCACAGTTTGTGTATTTTTTGCTAAAGACAGAGCTAATTCAAATGCCTGCTATGAAGGTGGTTCTTGAATGAAAACCTAAACATCCAACTCTAAACAACCGACCTAAACATCAACTAAAATTAGTCTAGTGGTAAAATGTGGCATACAACACTAAGATATCAAGATCCAGAAGTATCAGAACGAAGAAAAATAAGTTAACAGCACGTTGCTACCATAGTTCATGTAATGGAGCTGCAAGGGATACCATTCTCCTTGCTAATGGTTAAGCTAGAAGACTGCTTTTTCCTGTAACCAAATACTTCTTCTTACACTCTTCTTGTATTAAAATACTCAAAAGAAGTCATCGGAGAGGGCAGAAGATGTTAGAACATCATTACAAGTAGCTATATAAGTGACTTTGATCTGCTTGGTTGAAAGATAATTACATTTGTCACAGGGAGGAGAACCACAGTTTCACACATCCAGCAATATGTGAAAAGACACTCAGAGTCAGAAGATTTAGCAGTTATTGCATAAGATTTGCTAGCAAAATACAGAAAGTGCCGTTTTAGAGGCCTCTACAGTATGCTGTCTGGCCATTAACTGTGCCTTTAGAAAGGGCCTTACAGGCTCTTGTCACACATGCCAGTCTCATGTGGAATTCACTCCTAAAACAGCTTCTGTTGTCACTCTGCTGTAGAGAACTGAACATAACCTCTTGGACTGCATTATCAGAGATCCATTTTCCATTCCCCAGGACAGAATCAAATCCAACTGAAATAAAAGCAGAGGTTGGCACGTTCAAAATCTGTTACTGTATAAGATGTAAATTATCACCTCTTTTAAGAACTTTGGAAAGATTCTGTATTATGATATGAAGAGGGAAAATATGAACAGCACAATAGGATTGTGCAGTAGCTGTGAAATTTGACCATTGTGTGCTTAAGTGCTATTCAGCTCACTGTTTTTCTTAATTTAGACTTGAGATATTTTGACTGTAGTGGACTGGACAAGGGGCAAAGGTTTTAAATTAAAAGAGGGCAGTTTTAAATTAGATTTAGGAAAAAAAATATTTATTCAGAGCGTGGTGCAGCAATGAAGCAGGTTGCCCAGAGAAGCTGTGGATACTCCACCTCTGAAAGTGTTGAGGGCCAGGCTGGATGTGGCCCTGAGTAATTTGCTCTAGTGAATGACATCCTTGCACATGGCAGGAGGTATGGAACTAAATGATTTTTAAGGTCCCTTCCAGCCCTAACATTTCAGTGATCTATGATTCTCTATATAGATTAAAAAAAAAAAAATGTTGTGTACACTAACTAGTACTGATTTTTGCATCTTATGGAAGTTGTTTATAATTTCTAGATTTTTATGATACAAAGTCAAAGAATCCACAGTTTTCAATAGTGCACGCTCTGTTTTTTAGGTACAGATTGACATTTTGAAGGTGAGGTCATCTTACTGTAAGTTGTTGAAATGTCAGTTACAGTGTAACTTAGTTTGCTTGCTCTTGAGTATCTTCCCTCAGGCAGATTTGCTCTCCCAGAATTTAAATCTTACTCTTTGGAGTCAATTAAGATTAGAGTTAAAAGTTTCAGAAATCATTAAAGCAATCCAAAATTCACAGTTCAGGCAGCTGCAACCTCATTTTATCATCTTAATAAATACTGTGTAGCAATAGTATATGGTTAACTTTTCAGGAGATAACTTGAAAAATGAGAAATCATCACCTCTTGTATCACTGTGTGGCTCTTCTGTTCATGTTTTCCGAAGTCCATCACTAACAGGTCTTCAAATAAAGAAATAGATAAGGACACTGTAAGTGGTCTTATCTTTATACTTTCAAACAGATGCAGGCCGTTGTTATGAAAAGTCAGTGCTATTGAGAAAACTGTGCTCACGTTATTTAGGCTCCACATAAGAAGGTAAATAGTAATGTATCAGAACAGTGACTCCTTTAGGCATAATTAGTTTTGAGATCACAGTAAATCAATTGCTGTCAGTTACTGACAAAGGTAATTGCTCTCAACTGGAAGCTCAGATTTACTGTATATGCATTCTCTTGTACTTCTCGGTGTTTAAGAGACCTCTGCTGCGTACTCATTATCTTAAGAAACATTAAGGACTCTGTCTGCACCTGGCAGCTTTTTAAAAGAAGTAATGACAGTAAAACTTTGGCTTAGGACTTGGCTCATGAAGTTCTCCAGAAAAATGACTTGCATTAAGAAGCTTATGTATGTGGATGATAACACTGAGATTACTTCTCACTTGGCAAGAATTATTCAATGAAGTTATTTTGTAGTTCATGTTGGTGGTCTTACTTGTGTCATAAATTAAGATTTTTCAATTCATTATGAAATAAAACAAGGATTTAGCCTGTAGAAAAGTTGTCAAATGAAATAAAAATCAAGTAATTAAGGGAATTTATGCTATTTCATGTCACACTTAACCTGACTACCATTCATTCTTGAGTAGCAAAAACAAACTTTGAAACCAATGAGATTTTTCTTGTAGAGGAAAACTGGAGGAAAATAGTGACATCTTATAGTACTTTGATGTTAGAGGAATTTATTGTACAAAATATCTGGGAAGGTCTTTGATCCACTTTCAAAAAAAATCCAAAGAGAGTTAGGAGCACTGAATGGCACACAAATATTAGTGCTCTCATTTCCTTCCCCTGAGCTTTTTCTTCTTTGTTCCAGATGGTTTCTGATTTTTGAGAGGGGAGTTTTAGGAAATTCAAATAAAAGAAAAGCTCTTCATATAGCAGATGACTAAAATGAGGAAAAAAACCTCATAGAAATCTCTTTTTTTTTACTCCTCATTGCTTTATACATTGTGATTGCTGAAAAAAAGTAAGTGAAACAAGAAAGGCTTCAACCCAAAGTAGTGAAATATTACAGATTGGAAAGATGGAGATGTAATCCTCATTTGGTGGAAACATACGGTTGAAATTAGTTTAAATGTGCTTCATTATTTTGATCCTCAAAACTTTCAGTGGTCTACAGATACTTAATCTTCAATTGAGTTGTAAAGCCACTGTAAATCTATCATTTTAAATTAAGCTGTATCTTCAAAATTTCCTTGATGCTCAAGATAACACATACATTGGTCTGGATTTTAATATCTTATTTGGCTTTGGAGAAATTATTTATGAATATGATAATTTCAAGCATGAATTTAAATTTCATTTAATTAAAAATAGCGATTTGTTAATACAGTGATCTTTTTTATTAGTTTAAGTGATTACCTTGGGATAGCATTAGTTTGTTATGGAGTTTTTTATCTTCATGATAAGCATGCTGTTTTGCTAAACCTTGAGAAAAATCAAAATTTCTAAGATATTTCCCTGATTTTTTTTAAATAATTGTGAGTGAATAGGGGTTGATTCAGATGTGTGGAAGAAGTTCTATTCACTTTTTAAGAAACAGTTAAATCTGCTTAAATTAGATTCTTTCTTCAGCTGCAGAAACAGTCTGTCTGTTCCAGTTCCAGAAAGATTAATTTTCCTTTGGTTTGCCTAGGAGTTGACACCTATTTCTGATATCAAAATTATATATTATAGAAAATTTAGGTAATACCTGTTACCCATCCTGCTGCAGATGATGCAAGTTTCTGGGGCTTCCCTAGGGGTCTTAGGTGGGATTTGGATGCCCATCTACTTCAACATCTATTGAAATGCCATTGTAGGAAGGAGGAAAGTGTAAAACTCTGAGAAATAAGCAAATGCAGTGAATTGTAATTAAATGGCAAGAGAGCTTCCAGAGCAAAGAGGATGCTGCATGAATAGGCACTCACTGAGTTAGGCAGACTCAGGAAGAAGGGGAATGTATTATGTTCTGAATTATTTTTTGTGATCCTGTATAAACATAAAGGAGATTTACATAAACTAGTTCCCATATTCATTTTCTATCATAAAGTGAAATAAGTAAATTCATTTAAAAAGTAAATTATCTGTTTCAGGACTGGCCGCTTGGCTGCTGTGAGTGATAGTTAGTATTCATGGCCATCCTTTTAGTAAGTAACAACTTTTTAGTTTCCACAGACAACTGTTTCATAGAAAACAACATCCCTCACACTCTTTTTCCTGCCTTTTCTTTTCCTTCCTATTTCCTTTATTTTCCAAATATTGAAAATGCATCTAGAAACAAACGATAAATTTTGTTACCAAGAGAACTGATGAAAAAATGGCTTATATTGAGAATAAGTTACAATTTTCTTACTTTGTTTCTCAGACTGATCAGCAGTTCATTGCCTAAAGCTAAGTGTAAGAGAGAAAAGGCGTGCTTATATTATGAGGATCTCTCTGATGAATTTCAGTTCCTTGCAGGCTTTCAGATGCGTACTTCTAAAAGATTTTGGTGATAATTCTTGCTATATTCAATCAGATCCACATATTGTTTAGTAAAACTACTCACTGTTTATTTTTCAGTATGTAACGTGTGATTACATGGTATTTATTTTTTTTATGTTACAGAAAGTACACTTCAAAAGTCCATGAAGACAAAAGCCTTTCAATTTGCTGCATTGTAAAAAATAATGGATTAGACTGCAATACAAATCCTATTCTCAGAGTTTGCTACAAGCTCACAGATTTTACCTGTTGGTGATTAATAACCGTAATATTTTTGTATCACATTCTTGCTGACCTCAGGCTCCAGTGAAGCTAAAGGGCATCAGGTTTTGTGAATAATGCCACTGGCAGACATTAATACAAAATTTCCTTAATCTTGGAACCTGAAAACATCTGCTTGAATTCTGTAGCATGTTGTGTTGGTTTTCAATGAAGACAGCTTTTTAAAAATTGCCTGATTTTGCTCCCTGCAGTGGTTTTTGCTTCAGCCAGTGGGAAATTATTTCAGAAGGATTTAGATGGTGCAGGCATCATTGGTTTAATAAGACAAAATGAGTCAAAAGTTAAAGAAGTCAAGAACTTTTCCACAACATTAATATATCTCTTCTTACATCAACTGTTCTTTAAAAGGAAAGTATTATACCTTACTTAATTCTTTTTCCTGCTAACTTAATGGCAGCAGAACAAAATAAAATGGATGACACTGTAGTTGGTTTCTCAGTTATTACAGTATAATAATTTTACTGATGCACATTCTATAATATTTTCATGATCATTAATTTCACAATAAGGAGTACTTTCTCATTTTAATTTCTCCTATCATTCAACAAACTAAAAGTACATAATTATTTACATTTTACAGAAAATTAGTTTCAACATTTGTTTTAAAAACTGAAAAAACCCAGATTATGATAAAAATATAATGGAATAGTGACTTTAAAATACAGTGTGCTAATGAAGCAGAGAGAGATTGCATTGGTATAAATGCTTGAAGTTGCTTTAAATACACAGATTAATCTGCTACAGTACAGAAAGTTCTGTGATGTCAGATTTTTTTTTAATAACATTTACTAGTAGGAGCCCGAAATACAACATTCCTCAAGATTAGTAATAATTCCAGGCTACCTGAATATTGTTATTTGGATCTTGGGCATCTGCAGTGTTCTCAAATCCTAGTCAAAAGTTCAGTCTGTCTCCCTTCCAACATTCTGTGTCTTGACAAATTCATTAGATGCTTTTGGATTTTGGCTGGGAATCACTTGTTAGCTCAAATTTAGTCTGTAACTGAAGAAGTGCCAATTCTAGGGAAAGGAAAGCACCTCCACAGATGAGGAGTTTTGCAGACAGCCTGAAGCAACCTCACACATGCAGGCCCTACTCCTCATGCAGTATTTCATCCATCCCAGTATCTTCTGGAGGAACAATGCAGCAGGACATAGGAAATCTAGAAGTTTCCTGAAGAGAACTGATGACCACTTCCTGACACAAGTGATAGAGAAGTGCGTAACTAGACCTCATACTCAGGAACGAGGAAGAGCTCATTGGGATGGGAAGACAAGGCAACCTTGGCTGCAGTGACCATGAGATAGTGGAGTTCAAGATCCCAAGAGGAGGGAGCAGGGCAAAAGGCAAGATCACAAGTCTGGACTTCAGGAGACTTTGACCTGTTCAGGGATCTTCTTGGAAGAGTCCTGTGGGATGAGGTCCCAGAGGGCAGAGGGGCCAAGAAAGCTGGTTGATATTAAGGGATCAAGTTTAAGAGGTGTCCATTACACTTGTCAGGAAGATAGGAAAAAGAGGCTAAGAGTAGTTGCTGGCCGAAGTCAGATTTAAGAAGGAAGTATCCAGAAGGTGAAATCAGAGACACATGACTCATGAGGAGCACAGAATTGCTGTCCAGTCTTACAGGGATGGAGTTAGCAAAGCCAAAGCCCACTTGAAGTCGAAACTATGGAAGAATGTCAAAGGCAACGCTAAAGGAGACTATGAATATATAAACAGCTAAATTCTAACTAGGTGTCGTGGTTTGATACTGGCCCAGCGCCAGGCACCTACGAGAATCACATACTTACCCTCCCCTGCCACAGCTGGGCAGAGGAGAGAAAGAAAAAAAGTTAACGAAAGGTTCGTAACTTGAGATAAGGACTGGGAGGAAACACTTCGAGGGCAAAACAGGCTTAGCTTAAAGTTCCAAAGTGAATTTATTACTAACAGAATCAGAGGAGGATAATGAGAAGTAAAATAAACCCTTAAAACACCTTTTTCCCCCCAGCCCCTCCCTCCTCCTCATGGACAGTGCAGGGAGACAGGGTGAGAGTTTGTGGTCAGTTTGTCACCGAGATTCTCTTCTGCTGCTCCGGGAGAGGAGCCTCCTCTTGTGAGACTGTGAGGTCCCTCCCATGGGAGACAGTTCTCCTCAGACCTCTCCAATGTGGGTCCATGCCACAGCACTGTCTGTCTAGCTAGATCTAGTGCCACGCATCGTCCGCCCAGGAGGGGGAAGAAGGCTAGCTCACAGGGGCAAGCGGGGCTGGCTCACTCAAGGAGGAATAGATGAGACACCGGGACTCTCTTGTGGAACAGCAGGAACTTTACTACCACCTCTAAGTCCTGTGAAGAGCCCCGAGGGGGCCATTACAGAGAGATTTACCCCTTACAGAGAGGGCGGGGAAGGCATGAAACTACCGATGGTACAGGTATTCAGGATTTGAACTTTGGTGGGCAAAGGGTACAGACCAATAGAGGATAACGTGGGAGGGGAGAAATACCGTGGGCCAGCAGGGGATCAGGGAAACTCGAACCCTCTGTGGGAAGAACCAAACACAGGAGGGAAAGGGGGAGATGGCAGTGGCCAGTATGATATTGCTGGCCATGGAACCAGCCATAACGCACCACAACAGGTCCACTCTCATGAGCAGCAGCGAAACCGCATCTGCTGCAGCGTGAGTCCCTCCCACGGGCACACAGTCCTCCCAAAACTGCTGCAGCGTGGGTCTCTCTTTCCATGGGGTGCAGTCCTCCAAGGACAGGCTGTTCCAGCCTGGAAGCAAGGGCCCTCTCTCTCCACAGAGTCTTCCACTGGATCACAGCCTTCTCCAGGCATCCACTCGCTCCGGCGTGGGCACCTCCCCCACGGGCTGCGGGTGGATTTCTGCATTCCCTGTGGACCCATGGGCTGCAGGGGGACAACCTGCTTCGCCATGGTCTCTTCAGCACGGCCTGCAGAGGAACCTTGGCTCTGGTGCCTGGAGTACCTCCTCCCCCTCCTTCTTCACTGACATTGATGTTGCCATGTTGTTTTCCCTCATGTACTCTCACCTCCTTCTCTTCTCTGGCTAGAAGAAAAACTGTGTGACTTTGTTTTGATTTTCTTCTTAAATCACAGAGGGGTTACCAACCTCTCTCATTGGCCCAGTTCTGGCCAGCAGCATGTCCATCTTTCAGAGCCATCAGAGATTGGCTCTGCTGGACATAGTGGAAGTTTCCAGGAGCTTCTCACAGGAACCATCTCAGTGGTCCCTCCTGCTACCAAAACCCAGGCCATGCAAAACACTAGGGAAAACCTGTACCTGCTGCTGAATGGGCAATGGTTGTGGTGACAAAGGACATGGAATATGCTGAGGTGTTCAATTCCTTCTTCTCCTCTTTCTTTACTAATAAGACCAATGTCCTGTTTTGGCTGCTCCTCTCAACATAGATGAGGCCAAACCTGGAGTACTGTGTCCAGTTGGGGCTCTTTAGTACAAGAGAGACATGGATATATTGGAGAGACAGCGGCAAAATGCAATTTTGCGCAAGGACAATTAAGAGTCTGGAGCATCTTTCATATGAGGAAAGGCTGAGAAAGTTGAGACTGTTCAGCCTGGAAGTAGAAGGCTCAGGGGGATCTTACCAATGTCTGTAAATACTCAAAGGGAGGATGCAAAGAGGACGGGGTCAGGCTCTTTCCACTGGTGTCCAGTGACAGGAAAAGAGGCAGTGGGCACAAACTGAAACACAAAAGGTTCCCTCTGAAAATCAGGAGACACTTTGTCATGTTGGGTGGCCAAACATTGACACAGGTTGCCCAGAGAGGTTGGGGAGTGTCCATCCTTGGAGAGTATGGAAGTCATCTGGACATGGTCTTGGAGAATTGACTCTGGGTGCCCCTGCTTGAGCAGGGGGATCAGGCCTGCTGAACTCTAGAGGTCCCTTCCAACCTCAACCATTCTGTGATATAAGAGGCAGCTTTTAACTAAGTGTGCCACCATTACTTCCTCTTTCTTCAGCTTGATGCAGAGACATATGAATTCTTTCAATTCCAGCCGGAAAAACAGAGAAGTTAACTGTGGTCAAGACTATAAACTGTTTCAGTTTATTTTCTTTACATCCTATAAGAGGTCTCTCTTCCCTGGTCTGGCTTATACTGAAGATAAGTACTTTTAATATGTTTTTCCTTTTTCTTTCCATCTGACTGGATATGAGTCATATGAGTCCATATGACTGATATGGGACCTAATCTAGTATAGGTAAGTAAAAAGCTGTTTTTAGTGTGAATGCACAATTTTGTTTGGAAAGGGAGGTGTAAGGTTCCGTTCCTAGGAATGATATTATTTTCAGAGTGCATGCATTCAAAGAGCAAAGGTGCAAACCCAGTTCTGTCCTGTAACATCTGGGTTATGTTTTTCATGAAGATTTCTATTTAATGTGACAGCAATAATTTTGGAAAGAGGTGAAATAATAAATTTAATTTCTGATTTCTCAAGGTAAATGGAGATGAGTTACATTTGTTGCTAGTTTGGGAGCATTTGTGTGACTTTTTAAATGCATTTCTTTGTATTAAGTAATAGTAACAAAAAAGAATCAAATTACCAAACTTGAAAGAGATCAACAGTGATACTGTGGATTTCTGACTGTATTTTGAGATCTCTTTAGACTCAGTCTTGTAGATGTCTAAATTGTAAAAGGAGAGTGGCCTGAGTTGAGAGCTGCAAATTTGGAGCATTTCCTGGTAGGGCTCTGTAGTCTCACGCTTAGTTAAAACTCTTCAAACAATTATATCTCTATTAATCTCTTATTATATGTCAGTTACAACAGCTAAACAACTAGAGATAACGAGGGAGTACGTGTTATCTTACATGACTTTGGAAGTGTTTAGAAGAGCTCGTGGAACAGAAATGACGTAGTGCTTGGGGTTTGCAAAGATTGTGGCATGGCACACCAAGCATTTAACTGTGTCCTTAAATGCATTCCAAAGTGGCAATATACATGAGCCCGTATTTAAATGCTCGGTTGTGTTGGAATTTTAATTCTGCCAAGTCAATGAACTTAGCAGGCCAATGTAAGAGTTAATGGAAGCAAGACGGGTAGTAAAGCTAATGTACCTGAACAGAGTTGCTGGAGGTTTCCAGGTGCAGTTTGTAGTGCTGGCAGTGATCAGCTCTCCACAAGGACTGCAAGGATGATTGGAGTCCCTTTATCTGGGTCTCTCAATCATTTTTAAGTCAAATTGTTCGAGAAGCACAAAGTAAGAGGACTGATTTTTTTATCTGTTGTCAATCAGATGGGTGGGCTATTAACACCAGCTGAAGTCCAGCATAGCAGTACTTAAAAGGGCAGCTACAAAGAGGACAGAGGCTCTCTCTTCATAAAAAGCCACATGGAGGTGACATGAGGCAACGGCTCCAAGTGGCATTTGGAGAAGTTTCGTCTCAATATAAGAAATAAAGTTTTTACAGTGAGTAAATGCACTTTATACAGATGTGTCCCCATCATTGGAGTGTTTCCAGATTCAGTTGGACAGGGTGCTTGATAATCTAATCTAGGCTTCCTTTCCCACGAAAGGTTGAACCAGTTGATCTTTCAAGATCCCTTCCAACCTGGGCTGTTCTAGGATGATATATCTTATTCAATTCTCTTTTTTTTCTCTGTTCTTTTATTTGACCTTATCCAAGTCACCATCTTAAGCAGAGTGAACCAAATTAAAAATTACTGCATTATCGAACAAAACATGATATTTTCACAGTTATCTGAAATACATACAGTACCTTCCATAATGATAAATGGTATAGTTTCAGTGATTTCTTTCCTGAGGCTGTGTCCTGGGCTGAAATGAAGACACCTCCATTTTTCTTTTCTAAAGCATTGTCTCTTTGAGGGAACTGAGAAAAGCATTGTTAAAGACTGTGAAGAAAAACATTTATTTTACATTTTCATATTTGAATTTTAAAATCTGAGTTTACCTTCCTTAATTGGCTTATGGCAATATACAGTACATAACATGTACTTTCACATACCTTACACAAGGTGAAACAGATGATAATGTTCTAAAAATACATTGTTAAGACACTATTTTACATGATTTTGCTCTTGATATTTTTGAAATATCTGGAAGTTGAGAAGATGTTCATCAAACATATTTACCTGAACTAGAAACCTTATTTTGCATTTTTGTATTATTTGATCTATTTAATTTATGCTAAAAAGATAAATGTCTATTTTCCCTTCCTCTCCCAGAAAATCGTAAGCAGGTAAAAAAGCACTTCATATATATTGTGACTGTTAACTTAAAATGGCTTTTGTTTACTTAGTATACAATAAATGTAAACTGCAAATAATTGCAACGTTCAAAATTTTACTGTCAAAAAAAGAAAAAGAGCAAGAACATTCTACATATGGATGCTAGATTTCATTCCAGTCTGAATGGAAAAAGTTACTGTGTTGATAACCTGAAAAATGCTTTTTTGTCAAGCATTCAGAAAAGAAATCATGAGACTAGAGGCAGACATCAGTTTCTGCCTGTTGAGTACTTGGGCATTTTACATGAATCTCTGCAAAGAAAGTAAATAAGAGTTTTAGTTTTCTCCCTTTCAGTTTAGTGTCCTTGCGACAAATAAAAAGTCAGGTTTCCTTTTTCTTGCTCTCTATTGGAGCAAGGATTGTTGCATTTCGGCCTTTGTCTCCAATGACAAAGGGACTGTTGATGGATTGTCTGAAGCAGTAGAATGTGTATTAGGGCTGCTAAGGGTTGTTAGGTTTGTGGGTTCAACCACTAGTGAAGCTGAGCATGTGTCGAAGGGACACACAGATGTGGGGACACACTCACTCACTGAGGACACCTACACCACTGATCACACAGGCTGCCTCAGGAGGTCACCAGCGGAGCACACACACAACGCTCTCCAGGTTCACAAGCAAATGGACATTTGTGAGATCCCTGGGGTACCAGCATAGCCCCTTTACGTAACTGGCACCTCTGCCTGGATCCCGACCCCTCTTACCTGCCCCACAGGTCTGCAGCTTGCCAGCTGGTGCAGCTGAGTGCTCTCTGCAAACATGCAGCACTCACACACTCATCCCACAGAAACCCCACACTAAATACCAGCACAGACTCTCTGCCTGTCTGAGACCCCTTCTGGGACCTGAGGCCCCTTCACAAACACACTACCCCAGCAGTGAACACCAGGCACACAGGCTGTGACCCAAACCCCACTCCGGCCGTCAGCCCTGAGCCCCTCACTCACCCCAGTACCTCAAGCTTATTTTTACACCTACACCATTCACAGTGGCTGTAGGATAAAAACTCCCACTGCCTCTGTCCAACACTGATTAACAATGCAATTGTCTTGGTTTATACCCCTTTCTGCCTACCCCTCTATCTGTTTCCTCCTGCTCCCCCTTCCCCTGCTCATTGCCTCACCATTTGACACAGTCCCACCAAACCCCTCCAAAATGCAGGACCCCCAGGTTTGCATCCTCATCTGTTGAAAAGTACAGTTCTTTGACGGCCCGTCAATTAGTGTGACTGACCAGGTTTGTTTCTGGTTACTGTTTGCTAATGCTAATTGGCCTGGATTTATGTCTGTCTGTTTTGTCTCCCTTTTTTTCCTTATCCTTCCAACTGGAAAAATAAAGATTCTCACACTCCACATATCCTTATTAGTTATGCCACTGACACGGTTTGTTTCTAAAATGACCACCCTTACTATGTGTTGTTCATGTCTTTATGGCTTCTTTGGCCAGACACTCTCAAAAGGAGCAGGCAGCTGTTGCATGTACCCTGAAAAGAACATCCACCTGAGATGGAGTATTTGTGTTCAAACTGTATAAGGTTGAACATCTACATTAGAGTTGTCTTACTTGCTAGGAAAATGATGTTAAATATTGGAATTAAAGCAAAATTATGTCTAACTAGCATCACTTTGCAGGAGATGTAGGTAGCTGCAGTGAAGACTCAATGATGAGGGTTCTTTCAGACCTTTGGGCCGGAGGAAGATGTAATTTAATTTGACTTTAGGTTGCTTAGGAGTGTAAGAGGGAAACAGCTGGCTGTGTTCTTGTCTCAGGACACTTCTGACCTAGGATATGGGAATGTCAAAGTATGACTATCCAGAAAGCTGTCAGAACAAGCGAGGAAGTATGTAAAAGAGTGTCTAAAGCCCTAAGAGTAAGCAGTGATGGAAAATAAATGCAAAGCTCATTATGGCTGAAATTGCTACTGGATCACATTGAAGTACGTATTTCTCCAAGTCTCCCATGCTACTGGTACTGTGCAGAGACATAACAAGGAAAGTCTCATAAAAAGTTCACAGTGTAAATAAGTAAGAAAGAGAAGCAAAGCACAAGTGGTAAATTTATTTCCTTGAAGTCCCACAGGTGGTCAGTGACAGATGAAAGAACAAAGGCAGTCTTTTTCTGAATTTCTATCTAGAGTCCATTAGCTATATTTCATTATATGTAGGGTATTATTGTTATTCCATTCCACTCCTCATGTTCTTAATGAGTGATGCAATATAATATGAAATGCAGTAAAAGTTCGCCCAACAATATTGAGTCATTTACTTCTTTTGAAATTTTGTTGCATGCATATCAAAAAGTGATGTTTTAATAGCAGCATAGTTTGGTGTTTTGCATGTCTTTGTGGTAGGATTTTTACTAATCTTTCCTGTCGCAGCTTGGATTATGCCTGTCATGCTTCATGTAGATCAGCAAAGACATTCTTGTAATATTGTAGAATCCCTAAGCATTTCTTTGCACCTTTTGAACTACATTGGGATGGTTTTTTTAGTTCTTTTGTTCCTCAGATTTTCTATTGAGCATGGAATTCCTTGAGTAAGCAAAGATTTTTGTTTAATACCCAGAGGTAGTAGGAAAATTCACATCATTGTGGTTAACCGTGAGAATTTCCAGTAACGATTTGTGACTATATCTTTTAGAAAGTCTTTGAAAATGTTGATGTTAGTAACTTTTAAAGAGTTAGCTTCTTATCAAATTGTTCTTTACATCCCAATGCAGCAATGTTTCCGTGCAGGGGAACCTGTATAAGTGCCCAGTCCTGTCACTTGTAAGATAGAAGATGTTTACCTTCTGAAACTGCAAAGCTGTAGAAATTCAGAATATTTATGGTTAATACAAAATTATATATATGAAAAGATTCTTAAACCAGGTATAAATAGCTAGACTGTAAGGTAACTGGCTGTTTTAGACAGTTGTAGGCTGTTTGCATTTGACAAACAAGGAGTGTACTGTGACCATGAAATCAATTGTCTGTTAGCTCTTTCAGAGAGTTGTTTTTAATACGTAAGTGAATTGCTGAAGGTAAAACTTTACAGAATTTTCATTATAGAAATATGAAGGAGGAATCAGTTTTCAGTTACTGGTAATGTTTTGGGTGTTTGTGTGACAAAATGGCCTTCTTTTGCTGTTAACTTGTCATCAACCATTTATCAGTCATAGTTTTAGTTTATTCTGTGATGTCCAGAGACCTGTACTATGTCATGGACCAATCTGTAGTGGCTGCAGCTACATGCATTTATGAATTCCTTGAACTCAGATGTGGTGCTTGGTCCCACCAGTCTGGCACAGGCACACTCTGTGTTATGGGCAAACCCTCAGCTGGAATGTGGCTGGAAAGAGCGTTAGCTTGGAGTCATGGGACTAAATCAGCCTGAGTCAAATTTTGAATGATTCAGACCATTGGGAACACTTTATTTTGAGGCGGTTTTATTTGACCTGCTTTTCTAGAAAGAATGATGCTTGGCACTTGTGTTTCGTGAAGAAATAGTGTAAGAGTATGGCTAATTTTCTCTACAGATGTAACAGTAATGTAAGATTCCTACCTACCTACCTCATCTCTTGTTTACATTCATAATTCTGTCTTTGCTTTTGTACACCTACAGAAAATCTCTCCACCCTTGTGCTATTATTTATGTGTCTGTTTTACCTGGTTTGTCTCATCTTCACACCTGTTTGAATCCTGTCTAATTGCCATCCTTAATGCATCCTCTCAGTGTCAATCCTATATTGCTGCCTCACAGCTCAATTGTACTAGTTTTATAGCTCCTTTGACAGCAGCCTCTTTGGTGGTTAGAGATGTTACTTTGGTGTTCTTTTTCTCATGTAGGACGTTAAGTTGTATCTTGCCACTAAAATTACCTCATGGCTTTGAAGAAAATTTTAAACAAATCACATGAAATAAAAGATAAATTTGATATCAGAAATGGTGATCAAAAAGATGACCTTAATGCTTGCACTGTAAAAGATAAAATATGGCTTTGAAGCCCTAGCAAGAGGACACAGGATACAGTGAGTCCTCACATCTCCACATGCCTTTGCAAAGGCACAGCAGCTCCAGGGCATTACTGACTCTGGGGCTAATCTGTCCCAGTAGAACAGACCTAGCACAGTAATTCTGCACACCAAGAAGTATCCTTGAATAATGGTATACATTTAGGTAGTTCTTACCTCTTACAGGCTAAATTCCTAGCAGAAACAATGTATATTAATGTTCCAAAATCTGTGTAAGGATGATGCTGAACATGTTGCTTTTCATCACTTACATACTTTATTGTACTGGTAGGTTTTTAACAATCACTGCAGTTCTGTAAATTTTTTGTTAAAAGATGCTGCTCATTTATTTATAGCTTGCTTGAAGAATGAATCCATATTGGGATCAAAAAAGAAACTGCAATAACTGAAAGTTGATCAAAACAACGAAACTCTGGTTGAGTTTCAGTGTCACATTTCAGCCCTCTTACTGTTTTTATAGTTCCACAGTCTCTTCACACAGGCTTTTTCAACCATCTGTATTTGCTACTCTCAGCCCCCCGACTGCAGCTATTTCTGCAAGTACCTTTCTGAGTGACCATCAAGTAGATAATGAGCAATAAAGCAATTACTGCGTGTGCAATCTTTTACCCTTTAATACGTAAACAGGAGACTGTGCAAATAAGAAACCAAGTGGTGTTTGCTTACTTACAAGTCGTTTCTTGGGGTAGTTTTGAATGGACTCAGGGTCATTTATAATTCAGGGAAAACATAAGGATAGCAAAACATAAGAGCAGATTAGTGGCACCTGGAGCAGCTAGAGTCAATACAATTTTTACAAGAATATCAAAGGTAAGTGGAGGACTAGAGCGAAAGTAAGCTTATTAATAAATAAGGTAGATTAAATTAATGTTTAATGACTCTTAAGTAGCCAAGTGCCTAAGTGATTTAAAAAAAAATCAATCTTGGGGGGAGGGGGGAAAGAAAAAAGGAAGGTCATGAGCAAACAGAAGCAAGTTGGCACATCGGGATCTATTCCAAGTCTCAGGAGAGACACAGTTGTACAATCTGGGCAGAAAACAGGTGTTGAATCAGGAGGCTGAGATCCACATCTGACTGTGGCTTGCTTTTTCTTCTCAAATCGTGCTCATGCTCATGTTTAACTGCCAGTGCACACTGTCTCAGCTGTGCAGCAAGGAATGGCAGCTGATGAGGCACTGCTGCCTCTGCAGGGTCGGCTGGTCGATGCCTGGCTTTGATTGATCAAGCATGCTCCTCACACTGCTTTTCTCTGTTACAACCTGCATCATGGCCTGGCCCTTAGCAAATAGCAGGGGTAAATGGCAGCTGGACTTAAACCAAGTCAGACAGAAATTTTCAAACTGTGAAAACGTGAATAGACCCTGTGAATTTAAACACAGTTTATTACAACTGTAATTTATTCTAAAAAATGAAAATTAAGAAAAAATGCATAGGCACTGGAGAATTAAGAGAGAAAGTTAAGGTGGAACTGATCTTCAAAAACTGAAGGGGATAGGAGGGAAATGATCATCATGAATTCTGTCAGTCTAAATTAAATCTTTAATGGAGAGAAGAATACCCTTAGAAACAAATCAAAAGTGTAGTAGCAGTTAGTTTAGCCAAAAACCCCTGTGCACTAAGTAAAATGATATTTTAATTATTGAATCAGATTACCAGAATGTTATTCATGTCAGTGATTAAAAAAGAAAGAATAGGGGAATAGATCTGATATATGTAGATGTCCTTATCCCTCTTGGATGCAATTCGGGCTATTGGTAATTGTCTGCTGAGCCCTAACAATCTATAACAAAGCAAGCAGAAGGCATCTCTCACCCTGTGTCCACTCAAAGCAGTTCTTTCTTGATACGATATAGGTTTGCATCCAGGTATGTATATATACTTATAATATATCTGCATATAGATTAGCACTGTATATTTGCAGTATCTGTCTTTTTCTGCATGTGTAAATACATGCATTTATGGTTTTTTTCCCCTCTTCAAATATTTCTCAGGCTGCGCAGTTGGAATGGGACAGTCAGAATAATAATAATAAGTAAGAAATAACCTATTAATCTACTAAGGAAGAGCACAGGATAAGACAAATGGGTTTATTTTAAATCAACTTATATTTTACATATTTAATAGTATTTAAGTTTAGAGTGTGCTAGGTTATAAACTATTCAATGAGTCTGAGGGAGGTTAATTTGGAAAGAAAAGGAGAAAGAAAACAAAACAACTTCACAATAAAATCTCAAACAGAGCCAAGAGTGAGAACAGTTTTATTGGAATTGTGCCTCTTCTTCAGCATTAACATCTGTACAGTTATGTCAGATGGTTTGGTGCTTTAAAAACCTTGAATCTACATTTATTTCTATAATATTTTCATTAATACTGAAAAATATTTGTTGAAATGGACACCACTTTTCTAGCAAATAATGCTGAAGGACATCTCTTGCAGATTTCACCAATATTGAGGAGTATTTCTAGGAAGGATAAATATCCAAGAAATTCAAGGATATGTATGAATTTACCAGAAATGCTTGCAGTGCCAAGTTTTACAAGAATACACTGCTAGTTTTCTCATTAAGGCAGCCAAGTGTCTGACACAGCGGTGAAATCACTAGATACAGTCACTAGCCAGTCACTTACGGGTCATCATGATTTACAGGTTTTTTCTTTCTGTTTATCTTTGAATTGCAAAGGCAAAAGTAGAAATCATACCTATTGCCAAGTCTGTAGTTGTTTCATCTTTAACAGATTTCAGGTACTCTCTTCTTTCCATTCTGTGGGAAGTGCTCTTGAAAACCAACAGCAGTGCCCTTGTTAATAAAGCCGTCAATATTACCAGCTTAACCTTACTTCAAAGTATGACAGGATATATTTGCTAGGTACACTGTTATACATATGTATCAAATGACTGAAAATCCTTCAGGCACTTGGGTCTTATTACCTTTCTTGATTACTATCAGTTTGCTGCATGTATAGTTCCTTCTGAATTTTATTCATGGGCTTAGGGTCATTGCCTTAAGATAATGTGCATTTATGGTAATTTAAAAATCAAAATAGACAGAAAGCATCAGAAATTAAAATAAATAGCAATTGTGTTTAATGTATTTAAAATAATTTTATTTCTTTGAACTGCTGCAATTTGATAATTAGCTATTAAAAATGCACAGAAAAGTAACTTGAGAAGGGATATATCAATTGATATCCATACTGAAAATTGCTTTTAAACATGGCTGCTCTTGGCTTGAATGGGTGCACTTCCACTGAATAAAAATCTATCTGGGCAGCTGGGCCTAGAGAGTGTTGGTGAGTGGAGTTACAGACAGCTGATGGACAGTCGTCAGTGGGATTCCCCAGGGCTCAATATTGAGGCCAACCCTGTTTAATATCTTTATCAGGCATGTGGATGAGGGGATCAGGTGCACCCTCAGTCGGTTTGTAGATGATACCGGGTTTGACAGGAGTGTTGATCTGCTGGGGGTAGGAAGGCTCTGCAAGGGGATGTGGATTGGATGGATAAATGGGCTGACGCCAATGGCTTGAGGTTCAACAATGTGAAATACCGGGTCCTGCACACTGGTCACAACCCCATGCAGCGCTACAGGCTGGGGGCAGAGCGGCTGAAAAGCTGCCCATCAGAAAAGGACCTGGGGGTGCTGTTTGACAGTGGCTGAACTTGAGCCAGCTTGTGCCCAGGTGGCCAAAAAGCCCAATGGCATCCTGGCCTTTATCAGCAATAGTGTGGCCAGCAGGACCAGGGCAGGGATTGTCCCCCTGTATGCAGCACTGGTGAGGGCACATCTCGAGTACTGTGTCCAGTTGTGGGCCTCTTACTACAGGAAAGACATTGAGGGGCTGGAGTGTGTCCAGAGAAGGGCAATGGAAATGGTGAAGGGTCTGGAGCGCAAGTCCTGTGAGGAACAGCTGAAGGAGGTTGGATTGTTCAGCCTGAAGAAAAGGAGGCAGCTGGAAGACCTTATCACTCTCTACAACTATCTGAAAGAAGGCTGTAGCCAGGTGGGGGTTGGCCTCTTCTTCCAAGTAACAAATGATAGAAGGAGAGAAAAGAGCCTCAAATTGCATGAGGGGAGGTTTAAATCGGATATCAGAAAAAATCTCTGCACGGAAAGGATTGTTAAACAGTGGAACAGACTGCCCAGGGAAGAGGTGGAATCACCATCTCTGTAGGTATTTAGAAGACATGTAGATGTGGCACTCAGAGACATGGCAGTGCTACGTGAATGGTTGGACTCAAAGGTCCTGAGGCCCCTTTCCAACTGAAATTGTGATTCAATGATTTTTTTTTTTCCTCTAAATAAAAAATGCATAAACCCCAGGGGTCCCCGAAAACAAGCATTTCTTAATAAACTTAATCATATTCCTGTTAACAAATTAAAAAATGCTATTTTTGCTAAATAGGTCCCCATTTTTTATGTTGCAAGTAAGGTGATTGTTTCAGAGCTACGTAAGTGATTTTTTTTTCTAAAATAACCCAGAGAAACTAATAAAAGTTTCAGATTAATGGCTTTCCTCCATTTCTGTGTGAAACCAAAAATCTCATTTATAATAATGTTATTGAATTTATCATAAAACTGTTAAACTGCATTAACTTATTACAGCTTACTTACTACGTATTACTCAGAGCTACTGTGTACAAAAAACATCATTAAGTCAGGAGATTTATTTGTTGCTTGTTACTGTAATTTAAAATGAAAAATTGGAGAATCTATTCTGTATCACTTTAGTTCTTGCTCATATGCAATTTGCTAAAATCTGTTCTCTACCAGGTTTTTTATGATTCAGATGTGGGGCCAGAGGACACTATAATTTTGCTATAATGTTGCAATCAACATCAGAAGGCAAATCTTTAGAAATTAAGTTGTTAAAATTGACGTGACAAGTTATAGTACTCACTGAAAGGTAATGTATTTTCAATATGTAATTTTATAACTGAACTTTACCTGTAGAGATTGCTCTGCAGGGAAAAAAACCCTGTTATTTGCCTTGATAATTCGAGAAATGAACAGTTCTGAGTTTATGCATGATACATGTGCTATATAAATTTCCTGTGATCTCAGTTTCTGATAGACACTTCATAAAACATATAGAAATTCAAGGAACTCATTTGTGCGCTGAAAGACAAACTAGGCTTCCTTTTACTTGCTTAAACATCTGAATCTTTCTAGATCTAACACTGATTTAATTTTTTTGTGAGAAAATCTGTGTTGGCCAAAGTAGCTAGAAGATGTAAAAACCCCTGCAAGCTAAAGCTGAATTTAAACGATTTCATTTTCTGAAGCAAAATCCCTTATTTTAGATTTCAGCTTTTTCAGCATATCATTTAGGTTTCGTTTTTGGTAGCAGCTTGAAAAACTGAGAGGTGAAAAAAAGAGAGCACTTGTATATGTGTATTTGAACTTTGTCAGTACCAGAATTCAGATTCTAAATCTGAGGCACTACCTGAGTAATATGTCGCAGACATAAGAGACAAATGCATATTGAATACATGTTGAAGAAAAAGGGCTGAAACAATAGTATAGCCTGGAAAGACAAACAGCTAATGATGACACAACCTAAACAACAGAGGTGCTTAAACTTTTTCTTTAAAAGATAGCTATCCAGTGGACTTGAGAAGTACATTCAAATGCAGAAGCAAAGAAACTGATCCTATTACTGGAATTAATTCCAAATTTCTTGGTAATTTTGCATCTTTAAAGCTCCTAATCATGCAATCAGTTCATGCAAAGAACTCCACTAAGTTAATGGTATTAATCAAGAGTTTTCAGGATTGGGACCCTAATCAGCATTTTCTTGCTTTCTCACTCTTGCAGCATGTGTGCGGCTAATTGGTGTTTTGACTGAGTCAACAAATGAATGGTAACACCAATGAATCAAAGGAAATTGTTCTCGTTAGAATGTGGAGCTAGAGAAGTACTGCTTTCCAGAATAAATATTACCCTCAAAAAATATTCTCATTAAAACAAATTGCCCTTTGCGGCATAATAAAGTTTGTGTAAAGAGAAACATCTGGCAGAAACATATAACCTACTGTAGTGTAACATTTGGAATGAATTAATTTATTTTACTGTCATAAACTGCTTTTTGAGCTTCTACATATTTTATCCAGATTTAAATGTATCAGTGTGTTGGTTTATATTATTTTATTATATTCAACTTGTAATTCCTCTAAAATAATTTTATTCTGCACATAACAACCCCTGGAAAATAGGATATGTTGGAGTTAAAGAAACTTCAGGCAAGGTTTTAGACTTTGTGTACAGTAGCACATTTCATCACTAAGTATTTTACAAGGCTTCCAACATCTGGAGGCACTAAAGTGCAGGTGTCCCAGTGTTGACAAGAAAATTAGCTTTACAGTAAGCAATAGAAAAAAATCATGTTCACGAACTTAATCTAGAGTTTCTTCATTGTATCCTTTATGCTTATAGTATAAGTAGTGCCCACTGCTTTTATAGTCAATGGAAAAAATGAGGCATAGTCCAGATTTACTCCACTGGAACTGTATTGGATGCTACTGTAAAACAAAATCTAGACTTTGTGTCTGAAATACACATCTACATTGAAGATGTCTGTCTTTCTTTAGATCAATTGCACCATGAGTGGTAAACTTTGATGAAAAGATGAGATAAAAAAGTGACTGAGTTTTTACACTGTTGTGAAATGCGCTCAGAATGGTTAGACATTTTTTGTCATGTGCCTGTAGTTGCTGGATACTTAAAATGTTTAGTTCATACAGATCATAAAGATACCAGAACATATGCTGAGTAGACATCTAAAGTGTTTATACACAGTAACAGTATGGAATGTAAACGATGTAGAATAATGTACATGCCAAAGAGATGCCAAATTAACCAACTGAATTTTATACCTGATCTTGTCAGCATTTCTAACCTGACCCTGCAATCATCAGGCTGCCCAGTTCAGAAGCAGGGCAGTAGGACACATGTTGCTTACTCTTCTCTGTTAGATGAAGCAGTGTTTTTGTGAATTAAGCACTGGTTCATAACTCTAAGTACCAATAGAAAAACAAACAAAAGATCACATTTATTTAGAAGAAAGAACGATGGGTTGAGACAGAGGAGAGAAATACAGAAAGATTTAAATCCAAAATAATCTAGAAGGCCAAACAGAGCAACACTTTCTAGACCCACCTGCCCCCTCAATGCCCGAGGAATTTTAGATCCATCTGTTAACTGGAGATAAAGGGAAGTTATTCTGAGGAAAAGCATTGCGAGCTTATATGTTGTCTCATTAAGAAAACTACATTACAAATTTCGCACAAGGACAGTATTTATAACATGTAAATGAAAGATTTGATATAACCAGCATAAATACAAAGACATTATAAAACTTCATATGCCCATCACAGTGGTGGTACATTAGTTCAGTGTGTTAAGTGTTACAAGCTATGCAGTAATATGTTCAGATGTTGTAGAAGTTATACTTAAAAGCTGTTATTTGAGAGGAATGAAAGGGAGTAAAATAACGATATTGCATTAAATGAAATAGAAATTTTCATCTATTTTCCTTTTCTATTAAATTAGTAGTCTATTTTCTTTCCAAGTATGTAAAAAAAATTCCCGCTTGCTAGCCAAGCTCAAGAACCACAGAAGTTTCTCTTCATTCAAAAGATTCATATAGTAAAATATTTCTTCAAAATAGTCATATATGCCCAGAATCTAAATTACTTTTCCTCTGATAAGTTCCTTTCATTTGCTCTGGGCAGCAAAGAAGGAAGTGAATGTATATTTTCTCAAAGTTGTTCTCTGAGCTCTGCAGACAGCCGTGCAAGAAAATGAATAAGCATGACATTGATAAAGCAGCTGTGATACAAGAATTTAAAGGTAAAAGAACCTCCAGTAAACAGCTCATATAGTGAGGACGTACGTCCAGTTGTAAAGTAATAATGTTGCTCAAGGAAATGCCAGTGGATTAAATCCTATTATACATATACATAAATACATACGTATAATGTTTTTTTTCTTTTGCTGACCGTAAAAACTAATTTAATGCATACAATTTTGTGCTCTTTGCACTTTAAAAATTATTTTGAAATACATTCCTGGAAGCAAATTTGGTCTTCTGACAGTATTCCTCTATGTGATATGTACATGTTGCATATTCAGTGTATGTGTGTAGATACAGAACATAAAAGCAGTT
The DNA here is from genome assembly GCA_013397725.1 of Rhagologus leucostigma. Classification (NCBI taxonomy): domain Eukaryota; kingdom Metazoa; phylum Chordata; class Aves; order Passeriformes; genus Rhagologus; species Rhagologus leucostigma. Next base: position 178,361 of record VZTD01002072.1, on the reverse strand, counting down.
TTATTGTCTACTCCAAAGTCTATTTAAGTCAGCAGAATTCCAGCAATTTGTATGGGCTCTGGAGACAGAGCCCCCTTCACCTATATTGTTGATCTGAGTGGCTAGCATATGCAAACCTTACTCAAATGATTCTTCCTAGGAACATGAGAAATTTCTTTAGGAGTTGTGCAAGTTTGGGGTTTTTTTTTTCCACTTCATAATAATTTGACCTTGATCATAGAATCTTAGAATTGCTAGGGCTGGAGGAGACCTCCAAAGATCATCTGTTCCAACCATTAATCTAACATTGCCAGCTCTGTCACTAAACCGTGTCCCTAAGCAATCATCCCAGTAATCTTCCCACTTCCCATCTTAGAAGACCTAAGGAGCACTTTGAAGTCACTGAAGTGGTGTGAATACTTTGTTAGAGGCATCCTTGGTAACAGTAAATGCTTCTAGCAGTATATGGCTTTATGTTCAAGCATATTTTGTCTGTTAATCAAATTACATGAATATGAAAAGTTTGAGGTGAATACAGATACTGTTTTTTCAGTAATTGTTTTAGAGCTAATTTTGTCACACTTTGAATATTACTTCTGAAGCAAATTGAGGTATTTGAGGCATTTAAAAAGTAAGGTAGTAATGTTCTTAATAATTTATTGCACTATATTTATTGTTAGTATACTTGTTGTGTCTTGGCACCAAGAACATGACTGCATGACACAGAGAAATGAGGAAAGGAGAATTTAAAGGGTCTTTCAATATAAAACACCTCCCCAAATATAATATTGAAAATTCTGTTTGAAAATGTGACCTATACTTAATGACTTACCTGTTGTAGAGAAGTTCTAGAAATGCAATTTTGTGAATTCAAGATGTTTCTTTTAAAATGGCTGATATAGAACAATAATTTCAGATGAGAGACTGTATAATCTTGATTTTTTGTTTGTTTTTTTTTTTTTTTAAATACACTGTAAGTAATAAATACAATATATCTGGTAAAGTGATTTAACTAAATATTGCAGCGGGCTTCCATGAACAATTCTGATAATTGCTTTGGTGTTTTCTGACAAGCGAGGGACAGGTGTAGAACTTAAATTCACAAAGGGGTTGCCACTCTTCGATGAACTGTTTGCATACACAACTGATTCCACAAAGCATAGCAGTGCAGTAGTTCCAAGTGACAGTGATGCAACAAATTGCATTGTGTTATTAGTTAATGAGGGAAATTTCCATCCAATATTTAGTAACAAATGCATGATGGAGCACTGGCTGCTGCTGTTGGAATGCAAAACAGAACAGCTTCTGATGCACAATGTACTCACCATCACTGGCTTTTCTGGGTGATATGCAGAAGTTGTGCTGTGCTCCTAAGGTGTCACAGGGATTCATTCATTGGCTGTGTGAGTGAAAATAAGTTGTATTAATGTGACAAAGAGTAAAGGGAAGGTTTTACAAATCCGCTTCTGTAATATGAATTGTAGGTATCCAAGTCTGAAGATGGTGACTTGTTTGTGCAAGATTGCCTTCCATATTTAATCAAGACCTAGGAGACACTCATGGGCATGCAATTATAGATAATAACCACTTCTATGTTCACATCAAAACAGGAAGATAATAATACATTTGGCTTAAGGAAAAAATGTGATACTTGAACATGTACTCAGACTACAAGAATCTTAGTGATACTTAATTTTTATGATAACCACAAAAATCAACATATTTAATTCTGCCATGAATTCAACCACTTTTTAGGTACATAGCTTGACTACCAGTGTACATGCATGGTTCTGAATAACATTTTAAAAAGAGCTTTTATATTGCAAAGGGCTGTGATTCAGCTCATCTAATTATAGATGTTTTCAGCATAGTTTTCTTCAGCTTGGGTGATAATTTTTACAGCTGGGGAGAGAAATGGACATCTGCAGGTCATGACTGATCTATTCCATATTGTACATTTTAGAGTGGGTGGATTCATACAGGAGTATGTTTCACTATATTTCTCTCCATAAAGAGAGGCTATACAGCTAACTCATATCTTGATGTTTGCACTGACGATGTAAGGGGAGAGAAATGTTCCTCACAAGTCAAAAGTTCAGGATAGAAGCTTTTGAAATTGAGGCATTCTTCTGAGAGTGACAGTCAGAATTCTGTGTGAGGTAAAGCTATCATATTACCTATTAAAAAACATAAAAAGATTAAAAAAAAAAAGGAAGAATGTGGAAAGGAGGTAAAAGCATGCACAGCAGTTTTATCCCAACTGGAGGACATGCTGTGTGTGTGATGGCTTTTCATATCAAGATCAGGTTAAAGATGTTTAGAGGGAGGAAGAAGTTTTTAAAACTCATTATTGTCGTGACTCAAAGCCTTTCATGTGCCAAATCATAATTCTTCCACCCAGAATTGAATTATTGTCACAGCTGCGCTAGAACCTTGAAGACTTCTCAGTGCAGAGGTTCATTAAGTCTCACATAAGTCTCCCTCTCCTGCTAGCTCTAAAGCCTAGGTTTCTGTAAGTCAAAGCCCCACAACTCTGTATAATTCCCTCTTAGACCGCTCCAAATTCCATCTTGTCTGAGACTCTACCTCTACCTACAGTCTCCCAAACCTTATCCACACTGAGTCCCGCCAGTACGTTCTGCCCTGAAACCTTATCCCACTTTCTTGTGAACGCACTTCACACATCACTGGGCTACCCCATTCCTCCAAATACATGCCCTGCCTGTGCTGATTGCTCACCCTAGGACCATCAGCAGGGCTGCTCAGCTCCTTCTGACCCTTGTGCTGCCAGCATCCGTGTCTGTGCCCCACTGCCTTGCTGACAGCTGCTGTACTCCCTCATTGGTGCAACCATTGACAAAAATAATCTCCAGATTTGGTTTTTCCAGCTGAAATTCTGGGACAGGTAAGACATACAGAACCACTAAGGAGAGGGCGCAAAACATCTGGGTGAGCCATGGACCAATCACCCCCGTAATTATCTTCACATGAAAAATGACATGAGTAAGAAAGAGGATCAAACATTAACAGTCAAAAGATCTTTCTCATTGCTTTACTCAAATGTTACTCATGCTCACTTAACTGATACTCCTGTACTTAAAAATATTAACCACTTCATTGTCACCTGAACAAGTATTTAATCCTTTTTTTCTTTACAATTTTAACACAGTCCCCTGTGACTTGGTGAGGTCTCATTCCATTACAGAAAACTGCTTTTCAGTATTTTGGTAGGTGGAGCAGTTTCACTGGAAAATTCTGATCCAGTGGCAGTTCACGCATTCCACTAGCATATACTGATTGAAGAAAACCTTTCACCATAAAAATCAGTAACTGTCCTTCTTGAGTTAACCTGTTTCTGGTCTCATTTTCTACAGGCCTAACACATTCTCTCACATCTTTGACCTTTGAATCTTGTGACTATTTTTTTCCCTCTTTAGTATTGATCTGTGTTCCAAGCTCCTCCCTGTCCTGTGATTATCCGTGCTGAACTGTTCATTTATCAGGCATCCTTGCCATCAGACAGCTGAGCTCAGGTAGACCCTTGATTCTGTATTTTCTGAGCTATTTGCTAGGTCGTGTGTCAACCTCAACTTCTTATCTCTATTGCATTTGTGACCAACTGTCAGCATTTCTTCATAGCATCTCCTTTCCCATTTTAACATGATTTTGTGAAAGACCAGACTTCTCTCCTAATTTGTCTCCTAATCTGTCAATTATCATAACCAGCTCAAGAATTCAGAAAACTATAAAGTCTGGGAAATGAAGCATTGCGTTGTCAAGACAGAATCTCTCAAAATGTTTTAGGTTGCAAACAACAAAGGACAAAACTAAGCAGCTTTTGTCTAGCATTTTTTTTAAAATCTCACTGATGTTTACTCTGCACTTGCATAAGGCAATCTGTTCCAGACCATAGCTGTTACTTCTAGTAAGCTTTTCTTTGTGCCTAAATTAATCTCCGTTTCCACAGTTATAGCTTATTACTACTTGCACTACCCACAATGGACATGAAGAATATTTTTTCTGTTCCTCTCTATAGTTATCTTCTATCATGGCTTTCCTGTTTTAGGGTGGGTTTAACTTATATTACTTGTATGTTTCATTACAAGTCATATTTAAGTCATCATTTCTGATGATTTTTTTTGTAATTTTGCCCTCTGTTACTTTTAGAAAGTCCACATACTTTAGGGATTCTGGTGCCAAAATCAAATTTAATGTTGCAGGGAAATGTGTGTTAAAGCCAGCTACAGCAGAAAGATTATTTACATATTTTACAGGCTGTGTTCTCTTTTTTTTTGTAATGCACTAATTGTATAGTCTTTTCCTTTGCAACATGGCATAGAAGACTCATGTTCAACTTCATATCCACGAAATACCCCAGATGTTGTATTTCTTGCAGGCAGTTATTCTAGAGTCTGGATTTGTGCCATTGACTACTTCTGCCTGAGTGAAGTATTTTTCACTTCTCTTTGGGGAGATTAATTCTGTTTTTGCAGAACATGTATCCAATATGTTCTGGTCATTTTGCATTTTAGTTCTGTCAGCAAAAATGCACTTACTGTTAGCTCCAGCTTGGCAATACCTTTGTATTTTATGACTTCATATTTATTAAAACTATGCCAATACTGCTTATTAAGGAAAATACTCATTAGGCCAACAGTAGATTCCTAGGAATCAGAAATCAGTATATTCTTGTTTATCAAGGAACCATTTTCATCTCTCTCAGTATACTGTTTAACCGGGGACCATTTTCATCTCTCTGAATATAGCTTTCCAACTGGTTTTGCATATGAGAGTAACTTAATTTAGAGCATTTTAAGTCAGCTTATGAGAACTTAGAGAACATTGTTAGTATCAGAAGCTTCATTAAGGCTTGCTTTGTCCTATTAAACAAGTAAAATCTTGTTTTAGTCCCCCCTTAGCCCCCCATAGAAATTGGCTTTAAAAAATTGTTTCACTCTTACTCATCATCCCTTCTGCTGATGCGTGCAGTTTTTTGTTTGCTGATATGTTCCAGCTTTTTTTCTAGAAATGAGTAGTCTGACTGGTATATATAGTTTTCCAGCTTTTTCTACTTTCTCTTTTTCAAAGATAAATAGGTAACTTGTTTAATTTTTTCCCAGTCTTCCAGAATCTCATTCATCATGTGTGAGTTTTTGAAGTGCCTCTGAAATTGCTTCAGCAAATTCTCTATACTCCCTGAATTTCATAATTTCTGAATTATTTAAAGCCAACTAATGGGTGTATTCTCTAACCTGTTTCCTTTCTTCTGTCTTAAATGCATTGTTGTTTGTGTTATATACATTATCTGTCTGATTACATCTAACTCTATTAGTGAAGACTGAAGCGGTAAATGCACTAAACATTACACTTTTCTTAGTGCTATGACTTGATAGCTTTTTTCCCTGTTGAATAGTGGACCAGATTTCCTTTGTCTTCCTCTTGCAGCTAATGTTCCTATTGATCTTTTTCTTTGTTTACCTTGCATGTTTTTTGCTAGTTGTTTCACATTTTGTGCCTTCGCTTTTCTCAGTGTGTGCTTCCATCTGTCTTCTTTCGTAAGGTCTATGTCTTCTTGCTTTCTGTTTAGTGTAACAAATTATTATCAGTCCATGCGGAGAGATTGATAAATAGTCTGCATTTCACTGTATTACTTTACTGAAAGATATTTGGTTAGTTAGAGATCGGAATTGTCTCTGGTTTTATTTTTCAGGCAGTATTTCTTAGATGCGTGTAAGAATTATCTTTTCAGTCTTTCTGGTTTGTCAGTAGTGCGATAGCCCCCACCTTTCTTTCCTCATTGTTATAGAAGATAATAGAACGAGCAATCAGTAATAGAAAACATGATAGTCGCGTATGTCAAGTCATATACTTTTACATATTTTTGGAATATGTAAATAAAGATGTAATATTAATGATATTTCAGACAAATTTCCTGTCTTCATTTAGTCATGAGCGTAGATAGAATATTTATGTCTCTTGATGTATAAAACATGGTGATCAAATAATAAACAATCCTCATAGCCTCCTTCTTATACAAGTAAGTATATTATCCTAACATTGCAAAAGAATAGAATGGGGATGAGAGGAAATGGCTTCAGGTTGGGCCAGAGGAGGTATAGGTTGGATATTAGGAAAAATTTATTCACTGAAAGGGTTGTCCGGCACTGGAACAGGCTGCCCAGGAAAGTGGTATGTTACCATCCCTGGAGGTTTTTAAAAGACATGTAAATGTGGCACGCGGGGACATGGTTTAGTGGTGGACACTGCAGTTCTAGGTTAATGATTGTACTTGCTGGTCTAAGAGGTGTCTTCCAAACTAAATGATTCTATGACTCTATGAAATAGAGGGAATTACAGGACTTCCCCAAATCTTCACAGATAGTCAATGTCTCATAATTTTGGGGATACGGGAACTTGAGTCTTCACGATTCTCGGTACTATTCAGTGATCCAAACTACCCTGCATTACTGTGGGAAATACTATTTTACTTCTACTTCCATATCTTCAGTTCTCAGTCCTAAATAACATAAGATACATTTCAATCTATCATCTCAGAAGACAGCTTCCCAGTATAGCACAACTGTATTTCAGTACTATGAAACAGATTCTCTACAATACTCTTATCATATAAGCAGGTATGATGAGAGTACCCATTAGTTTTGTATGGAGTCTGCCAGTATTTCTGTTACTGAAATATATGTGGCTCGGTAGTAGACCTTTACTTGAAAATGGAGCCATTTTTGCATGATCTAGAAGCTGTTGCAGTTTTTTTTACAAAATACTATGCTGTTAACACCTATAAGAATCTAGTAGATCTGATCTTAGATTAGATAGCTTTTAATAGCATAAGCAGTCTAACCTGTTCACTCAATTAAATACACTATTTCAATGTGCTATTTAATTGCTCACTATTGTTGTAACTATGACTGACAAGTGATTTGTACACTCTATTATTTATTATCTCACAGTAAGAAAACTAGGATTCTTGTTCAGATTTTAGCACTTGGCATTAAGTGAAAGCAAAGCTTCAGAGTCTGCAAATCATCTTTAAAACATTAGATCAAGAAACTAAGTCTGTAGAAGCAATTAAACACCAAACATGGTAGTTAAGCACCAGCTTCAATGGGCTCTCACATTAAGATCTGACACACAGATTGCAGTGGTGATGTGTGACGGACTGATGAAGCATAGTGTTCTATATCAACCTGTGAACTGGCAGACATTCTTGATAGAAGTGAGTGAATAGGCTTAGTGAGTCCAGCAGATAACTGTCTTTCATGTGATGCCAGGAAGAAGTCAAATTCTGTTGAACAGTAATGGTCTTGATGACCATCTTTCACTAACTTATCTTTGATAGCAAATACCAGAAGCTGGAGAAAACTTCACTGTCTACCTTAAGAGCTGTAATCTGAAAACATGCCATTTAGCTGGTACCTAACTCTACACGTGGTGCGGTTTCTAAATTCCCAAAGGTGCTCAAAAAGTGTCCTTCCATAAATATGTAGAAACACATCAATTTCTAATGTTTCAGCTTTTAACTTAACTGTGGTGGTGGCATACAAAAATTAGAGCCCCATGCCAAAATTTTTCGGATCCTGGTTCTCACAGAGTGTGCTAGATTGATCTCAGTACAAAATACTGTAAGAGCCCTGGCTTTTCTTGGAGGCTTCCAAGGAACTGATAGTCTTATTTTGTATACTAATCTATGACATTGAACAGAATATAAAAAAATCCAGATCGACTTGCTTTCTACCTGAAGGAATTAGATAAGTTTCTTTCCTAAATTTAAATGTATTCAGCATGAAAATGTAAACTGAAACTCCAGCAGCTTTGAAAACTTTTCACACTCTCTTCTCCAAAGTAGACTTCTTTCCTGCTTTCTAAATAATAGAACAAAACTGTTCTCACTGTTAAGCCAAATAATTGATTTCCTTCAGATAAGCATACGTAACACATTATTTGAAAATGCAGTATGTTTTTTTGTCAGCATTTGATCCAGGATATCTCTGACTAGCTCAGGTTTTTCCTTCCTGGGAAGACGTAATCACTGAGTTCCATAAATGCACAACATGAATGAATTTCCTGTGTGTTTCACAGTCAAGGATCAGATGTAGTACAGCACAACAAAAAAGATCAAGGGCCAGTAACATCAATAAACAATGACTTCTTATCACTTTGACCAGTATGAGATTCTAAGCTCAGTCTCCCTTCTGGCCTTTGAGATCAAACATCAGCAAATGATTATGTGATAAAACAGAAATAGGTGATCCCACACAGCATTGTTTTTCTCAGTGGAACTTAGAAACTGTTACTGGGTAATTTCTCTTCTGGTCTGAAAACTATTATCTGTGGAGCTTTAGTGGAACTAGGCTATTTATTCTGTCCCATGCTGTACTGGAAGCCACTTTGGGATACGGATGGATGCCACAACCTTGGCTACACTTACACATTAACAATATATTATGATGGGTGTTATTTTCAACTGATGCTCAAAAGTAACTCTCAGAGTATTTTTAGAACTTTAGTTTTTAAATAATAAATAATCTTCCTAAAGTGAGATAGAAGTGATTATCAGAAAAGATATGCTCTGAAGAATTGGGTGAGCTGTTTTCTCCATCTTCCACTGAAGGGAGAAGTCTCTGCTGGCCCAAGTGTTGGTAAAACTCATAGTTCTCTTCAGATTCTGGCTAAGTTAGAAAGACCAGAGAACATTGGTGTACAAAAAGGTTTTCATTCACCTCCAGCATGCTTGGATGCTGCTTTGAAATCTTTCTGTAGAGCTGGCTCAACTTCGTATACGAGCATTCTTAAAAAATTGAAGTGCTATTATTTAATGATCAGTGGATTCCTACTTTCACATCTTGCTCTCCTGGATGTTTTGATCATAGACCTTCGTAGGGAAATGAAGTTTGTCTTCTGGAACAGGGAGCTGCTGCATACCTGGATTTTATCCTAAATTCAGGAAATTAGCTGGTCTTGCAGCCAGACCCAGAAAAAAAAAAATTCTGGAATTTTAATGTGTATGGAGATCCAGGTATTTAGAATACTTTTTTTTAGATGGATTTTTGGAAATTAAGGTTTAGTTCAGAAAGCTGTTTCAAGTGGGACTGCAGTGGAAATAGTAATTTTCTAGTAAAAGCGTGTTAAAGTCAGCCCAGTACTGACTTCTCACTGCAGTATTTCTTTTCTATTGGAAGTGTTCTATGGGAGTATATCTATTTCTATGGGATGAATAAAAAAAATCATATCAGTATGGTAGAGTATTCTTTAGGAAAAAATATATTGAAATAGCAGTGTGCTGCATCCTTACTGTAGCAATGGAAAATGGATATTATTAAATTCTTAAATAGATGATAACTGACCTGTATATCAAGAAACACACATTTATTGAAGTTAAAAACAAATGTATTACTGGTACATATAAAGATATTTAACACCTAAAGGTTCCCAAACAGTAGAGAATCTTACGGTAAAATACTGTTCCTTTTTTTATTTCCTCCCCCTCTGCCCCAGTGTATTAATTAAATTATCTTTGTGGCAATTAAAGACCCATGAACTAGGTAAACTCAGCACTAAATTCACCTAGAACTGGACCTGATTAAATTTTCAGACTCTGAGAGTGGGATTAATTTTTTCTAATTTTAGTCACCTATAAAGTGGCTAAAAGAGTGTCTATTCAGTTGCCTCATTTAGGCTCAGCATAGTTCATGAAGAAAGAAGAGGAATTCCAGAGTTCAACTCATCCCATCCTAAGGTGGATGGTTGCCATAATCAGGATGAATTGCTCTTCAAGGTTGTCTGTGTGAGTGAGAGCTATGGCTTGCACCGTTATAACATCTTTTTAATTAATCAGTAACCTTAGATTTGGCTCAGGGATAATATATGAGGAGGTGCCTATTTGATTAGTCACTGATTATCCAAATAGCTGAGGCAGGTGAAGTGTTTGACTTCTATATGGCTGAAGTAAGGTGAAATGAATCCTGCTTTAAACTTTGAAAAAATGATATTTTGGCAATAGTCGTCTCATTATTTTGATACTACAAAGTACAATATGTAAACATATAGAAAGGAGAAAATATTATCCACTTTATTTTTCCCCCATCCCAGAACATTGTTAGGAAGAATACAATTGCGTTGTTGTCTTACCTGCCTATATAAACTAAGCCATACAGTAATACTTATTTATTTACTTATTTATTATTGAAAACTATTGATTTGGTGAGATTGTAGGAGCAAGTTATAAATGATGCATGAACTTCATCAATGGATAAAAGACAGAATAAAGCCAGAACTTTGCAATTTTAGAGTTGTGGTATTATTTATCGTTGGTTTAGAAAAGCTAAAACCAGTAAAGCCCAAGAAGTAGGGAACATTCAACTTGAAATAGAAAAAAATTCTTTTATATAGATTTTTTTACCTTTTTTCATTACTCCTCTGAGTCTTTTTTTTGTATTTGCCATCCATAAAGACATATGACTGTAATATGAGTGCTCACAGACCTGTGTCTGCTCAGTGGAATGGTTTATGGCATGGTGCATTTTTTCCACAAAAAATATATGTGGGTATCATCTTTTCTCATGTAGATGAAAGTTTCTTCAGCCCCATATTTTCAGTTGATCCGCAATGACTCTTACAATGGCACTTCTTTTTTTCATGCTTCCTAAATGACCCATGATTATTGCTCCTACCATACAGAAAGGCAATTAATTTGTGGATGTGGAACCAAACCCTGCAGCAAAATGTCAGGTGAAAAAAAACCTGAAAAATCCTTGTGGTAGGAATAATTCAGAGAATCTAAGAAACAGTTGTTTAAAAAATGTTCTGATACTCAGCTTCACATAAGTAATGCTCGTTGCAGCTTCAGAAGCACACTTCTGAAGTGCTATTCCTTGTACCACGTGCTCTGTTTTTGAGCCCCTTACCACGTGACTGGTTGCATCTTTATTGTAGAGCAGCATTAAGATACACTGAGGTATATTGATTTGCATTATCTGCCAGCTAGAAGAGAAAGGGATGGCTTCCTTGCTGTTTGCTCTGAGTCAAATGACCAGTTTCTGGAGGCAATTTCATCTTCAAGAAGGAGAGTCCTTCATCAGCAGTTATACTGGTTTGAGGAGTCTTCTTGAACCACTGAGAGCAATGCGTAAGAGTCTTAAGAAAGAAGAGAATGATGCTGTATCTCTGCTGTAAATGTCATCCCACTAAGACCCACTAATAAAGAGAGGAAGGAAATTACTTCTCGGAACATTCCCGTAATATTAAATATGCACAAACTACCCATATGAACTTCTGGTCACAGAAGAGAATAGGGGGACAATTTTAAGAGTCTCGAGAGGCTGAGAAGTTCCCTGGCTGTTCACCTTCCTCTTGTTTTCACAGTATGTTATTTGCTAATTTGGGAATGCAATCATTCCTGAATGCATGGGATTTGAGAAGGGAGTATTTTATTGCTTTATAGACAAATGATTTTCATGGTTATGGAGAAAGGTTTTACATCTTTTGTGTATCCTGTGTTCAGAGTAACAGTCTGTGTTCAAGAGCTTGAATTATTGCTCATCCCTTAGGATTAAAGTGGGACTAATTTCCATGGCTTTCTTTTAAAAGAAACATACCATTGGAACTGAAATGAAAATTTTCTTTCCTTGGACGGTCACAGCAGATCAGTGCTCTTGGTTCTCCGTCTCCCATCCCATTCTTCATAGACTGCAGTGTGGAGAAGAGCTGTGGTCCACTTCGCCACTGCTAGGAAAGTGGCCAGTTCAGAAAACAGTTTAATATTTGATCTTCTTGTCAAACTAGATTTGGCAGGGAATTAAAAGGCATTTGGTAAATTGAGTGGAGAATAGGGATGCTACTTTCACTCTTCAGTAGACAGCACATAACTTGTATTGCTTTTCTCTCCTATACCTCTTTCATCTGTTTGATCTCTATTAGTAAAGGGTGAGGGAGCCCTGTGAGGAGTTCTGAAACTATATATAAAATTCAGAAGTGAGATGAAAGGTACACAAGAGGAAGAAAACACTACAGCACTGCCCTTAACATTACAGAAGGAAGAATGCCCAGAACTGAACATGTTTGCTACTTTGTAACTGCATTTCTAACTGCACAGGTGTCAAGAGATATCAGACTGCAGGCCAAATAATAGTGTGACTCATGTCCACACAATTTAGGGCTTCCTTCTAGAGCAGGATGACCACATCCTTTTCACGTACTGCTTGGCTGTGTGTGCACACTTGATTTTACGTAACTTTTTTTTAAAATGCAGTTTTTCAGTCTGCAATAAGAGGAAGGATGCACTGCACCCACCAAAATGAACCCCAGGTGCTTTGCTGTATGCCATGGGGTGTCAGAAGGATAAAGGGAATGAGAAGCTTTAAGGAGCAATACTGGAAGAGTGTGGAGAGTGCTGAAGCTTACACAGTTTCAGCTACACTGTTTTTTCAGAGTGATCCCTGTGGTAAGCCTGTCTGTAGAACCACACAGGCATTCTTGGAAAGAACTAGTAGGAGTGATCTGAAACTAATCTGGGAGTAAGCTATTAGTTGTAGGTCCAGTGGTAAATATGCATCTATAAAAGAAGATGCCTACACATTTATTTCATGTGACTATTAGGTCAACATTAAGTAACATCAAAAAGAAATGGAACATGATGTCCACCTTAGAGAGGCATATTGTTCATCGTCTGTACAGGTTGTATATTTTCTTGAGGAGTTCATTACTTTCACCAGAAATTTATTCTATGATATAGATTACATTCATGCAGTGGAAGTTAGATGAATACATAATTTTAAATATTTTATCTACTTGCAAGAAAATAATTTCTGTACAAATAAACCCTGGAGCAAACAGAATTTGATCTAATTTTCTACAGTGGGAATTCAGAAACAGCTCTTCCAAGACAATAGGGAAGTTACAAGTAAGTTTGTAACTAAGATAGCCAAGATATACATGTGAAATAGCAAAACTAATGATGATTGGTATAATAGAGTGGATTGTTGAGCTTGTCACCATCAGCTCCCTCAATATAAAATGAAGAGAGGCACTTTTTTGGCATGATTCATGCCCACATAAATATTTTTTCATGATTCATTTTCCCATAAACATCTGAAATATGTCAGATTAATCATACCTTAAACACCCCATAAGTTTCTACTGTTGAGAAAAGGAGAATATGGTATTTAGCTGAGGTGGTAGCTGAGATGAATCACTACCCTGTATACTTACGTGACAGGTGTGATAAGCAGATGTGATCTTTATCTGCTGTCTTCCATGAGGGTTTTGAATTTGGCATTGTCATTATTTAGTGAATATCAACTGCTTTCATCAGTATTGACATGCATGCATTCAAAGATATATATGAACTGGAAAATATAAAATGGAAAGCTCCATAATGAACCTTTTACTTTGTATTACAGAAGTAAAATGTGTTTTAACAGATGATATCACAATATATGATACTCTAGGAGCATAAATCAGATTCTCATGCAGAGCCATTAAAAAAAGGAGGAAAGGGAAAAATGTTCCCACATGTCCTATCAGGTTCCCCTAGAAACAGTTTTGTTCATGCCCATCTATCACCCATGTTGATCAGTCTATTATCAGGTAAAGGACCCCTATGTGCAGCTATGGAGCAGCATTTGTAAGATGTAAGCATGTTCACTTCAGAATTGTTTTGCACATGGTTTTCATTGATTGGTTTCTTTTGTCAATATACACATTCTGAAGTGCCCTAGTACTTTTCTTTGGATTTCTAGAGGTAGCAAAAGACTGAAAAGGGTGAATGTTTTATTTTTTGTGAAACAGAAAAGGAGGAAACTAGAGCATTTCAGACTTCTTAGCCTAATTTCACTTGTTGGGAATAAAAAGCTGAATTATTTAGAAGTCAAACACGAGAACATACCAAACAATAACAGTGAAATTGTATTTACTGGTAACAAGTTGGGTTAAACTAATCTAATTTCCCTGTAGGAAAATGGAACCAAAATGTGGGTCTGTGAGAAGCACAGGTGGTAAGTCAACTGGCTTTCCTAAGTCTCGTTATGATCTTCAACATGGCATTCACACAAGTAAGTTGGGAATGATCTTGGTTACCAAGTGTTCACAGTCAGAATAGAAAAAGACACCTCAGATGTGGTTCTTGGGCAAGTACAGATGCCATTTTCGCTACTGTGTTGAATGGTGAAATAATCAGTGTCCTCTCAACAAGTGAGGGAGGGCAACAACAGCTCATGCCTAGACTGGAAAATAGAGCTAGAATTCAAAATGGGGACATATGTGGATTCTGCACTGAGGTAGGAATAAGACTGAGTTGAAGACTAAAGAAGGACTGGCTCAGTAGTTGTTCTGTTTAAATGATGTATAAAGTTTAGTGTTTCCCACAGTAAACACGACTTAGAGAAGTCATGAAATTCTGAAGTAGTTTAACAAAACATTTTTGAAGTACATAGTCAGGCGTAGCTGAATTTGAAGCTCCTAAACACAGCTTGTCCACTTAAGCACATAATTTGGGCAATTTAGACTTTGCTTTGAAAGTATTTAGAATTAAGTTTGACTACATAGGGGCAGAATGTGCCCCCATTATGACTGAAAGAAGTAAGACTGTTCATTTTAATAAAAAGAGGATAAAAGATTTTTTAAAGTTTTCAGGAGTAAGATTCATCTCCCAGCTTCTCTGAACTAATCACCCTCTTTCTCTGTATAAATAGAGGAGAAAAGCAGCGTGATTCATCTTATTTCCATGTGGACATCTAAACTAAGTCAGATGAATCATGTCATCATCCTCTCTACTGTTAGCTGAGATGTAGACACATCTACTTTGGAGATGCATTTGGTCTTTAGAGATGTCTACTGTCATTTGGAGAGGATCTAATCTGAAACGACTAAGAGGAGGAAGAAGCAAATAATTTGTTCTCACTAGTAAAAGCAAATGAGAATACAGTAAAGCACTGGAATGATATTCTTGAAGGTTGTGGCTTCTCTGTTAATGTGCATTTTTTAAGAATAGTTTAGATGAAGATGTTAAAATAAGGTCATAAATCTAGTTGAACCTGCCCTGGGTTTAAAGGATGGGTTAGAACATATCTCAAGTGCCTTCTAGCCCTGTCTTTCTGCATGGTTTCGTTCTTTAGTGATAGATATTCCAGTCCTATGTAATCTAGGATACATAACTGTAAAGGGAATGGGAAGGTAGTGATCCAGTTTTGAGTGATGCAAGAAATGTGTACCCCTTGTCACATTGCATGACGGGGCAAATCACTGGATGGGGAAGAAATTACTGTGGGGTCGTAGTTAGGAAGAGACACATATTTCCATCAGCTAATATCTCCTGCTCCACCCTGGAAAGCATTACATGGCTTGAGAATGTGTGAGTCAGCAGTGCTGCAGCAGCACTTGCAGAACAGAGCTTAGCAGAGCATCTGCAAACAGTGGCAGGGTGAAAACAAGTAAAGCTGTACAGTAAAAGTAGATAATGTACTGATTATACTCATAATCTTTCTGAAACTAAAAAAAGTAGCAGCATTTAAAAAGGCAAATTATATTTTGTATATTTGAAAAGAACTTGGTGAAGTCTAAAGAGCATTAAGATAAAAATTTTAAGAGAATAATTTAATGATATTCAGCCCATACTCAACCCATATTTATGTAATTACACAGTAAAAAATTGATATGCGTTTAAATCTAACATGAGTTGTTCTCTGGTCTGTTGAGTGAGCTCTGACTAAACATTCATAGTCATAAAAAGGCATAATGCAAAAAAAATCAGAAAATAATAGGTGAGATAATAATCTCATGGAAAAAATGTATTGGTATTTAGTAAGAGGATTTAAAAAAATTTCACAGGATAGTCTGCTTCTTGAAAACATTTGTAGGCTATAGAAAGAAATCCAGACTTAATAAAGGAATCTAGAGTTTGACTTCTTGTTGCCATGATGTCAGAGAGCTGGACTGAAAAATCAGATGGAAGATCCTTTGTTCTCCTGCCTCAGCAGAGGGAGGGCATGGAGATCCATGGCCTGCAGGAAACAGAAGAGAAGGGGTCTCAGTGGGACCTAAAAAATTCTTTGATTCTTTCATTCTAGTGCCAAAGCTACTAGCAACTTTGGGTCATTTAACATGTATTGTTCAATCCTTATTTTCTAAAGAATGTGTCATAAGTTGGTGTAGAAATCAATTGTATTAAAATCAGGAGTCATATGGGATAAGGAAGGATGAATCAAAGTAGAGTAGACTGTTCCAATCCATATCAATATTTGATTTTAAGATGTTATCATCAAAAGCAGCTACACAGAATATTCTGTACATTTGTCATTAAAAAAGGCCTTCTAGAAGAAATTGCTCTTTCCTGGGATTTCTCTAGAGTTCAAATGTTTTCTGAATTTCACTTAACTTAGATAAGTTTATATACTGAAACCGTATGTCCTTTCCTAACCAGTTTAGAGAACTGGAGTTTTATATTGTTGACAGGTGCTATTTTCTGCTTGTAATTGTGAAAGAGCACAGTTGGCTGCCTGGTTATCCACCTCCTTTGAGTTTCTGTCTTGTCAAGCGAGAAATGCTACATTTATTTACCTATCTGAAACTTGGAAGTGCGTGCTTCATTGCTTTTTATAGCATGTGGCGAAATAGGTACTGAAATACATGGCATAGACCAAAATGCTTTTTTTATCACCTGCATTGAGCAGAATTTTGCACATATCACTAATCATTAACAGCCGTTAGGTCACTAATCACTAATATACCAGAGCTAATATACAGAGGGAGATGCAGTTTTTGTTCTTGCTATCAGTAGTTACAGAGGAATACAGAACTAAAGTACAATATAGATGCAGTCATAAAATTCATTGTTCCTAAATCTTCCATGACAAACATGGATGTTTGTTTAAGAAATGCAGCCTTAAGGATGTTTTTTGGTATTTTTTTTTTCTCAGTAAATATGAAGTTAAGCAAAGTGAATTGAAAGATAATGAATGCATCTAATCCCTTTCCAAGCTCTCTGGAGGATCTTTGAAACCTATTACATGTAATCATGTGTTAAGTAAAAAATCTCCTTGAATTCCTTTGGCTGACTGGTCTGATAATTTTTAGTGTGGAATTCTTCAGACTATCAGATGCAGGAATTCATCAAACCTCAACCAACACTTAGAAAAAAGATGTGAGATTATATATTCGGTGATACAAAATTCGTATATTTACTTGTTTGATGTGCAAGAAACGTTGATCTGTAGTGTTGCATCTGCTAGAACCTGATTAACATTTCACTTTAACTTGCATTAAAAAAACCCAGCTTGCTGAAGTTGAGTGAGTATTGTCACCATAAAACTGGGATAATTGGAAAAAATAAATAAAAAGTCAGGTTCTAAACTTTTAAATAGAAAGACAAAAGCATCATCTGATGTCAGTCATCATCATAGCTTTATGGAAATCTTCCTGAGGTTGTTCTTACTTTTCAAGTGTAATTTCTCTGTGATTTCCTAATACTTAACTCCTGTAAAGTTAGCATGTATAGACATAATGCTCCAGCAGCTCCCTGGAACAAACTAAATATTTCATTCTATGAAAAGCACATTACAGGTGTGAAGAGGGGAAAAAAGATTTGCATATATGCATAAGGAGTTTCTAAGTTATCTACCATTAAGACCACTTTATAGCAGTATTATCATCTCAGCTCTTTATTTGTATAAATTGCAGTACTGAATTATGTTTAAGGACACTTCCCTTAATACCAGTTCCTTACAAAAATCTTAGGGCTTCACTGTCACATCCCTTTATAGTAAATGGGAAAGGAACAAGCACTTCCAGCAAGCACTTCGTCTCAACCCAAAGTAGTCATCTGAAGTCAGAGAGATGAATCATGCGTTAGAAGTGCTTGTTAGCTTATATATATATAGTTTGAAATTATGTGAATTTATCCTTCTAATCAATTAATTTTCTGACCCTCCTATCTCAACATCATCTTGCTATAAATTCAGAACTTCTCTTTTCAAATAATTCCCTTTCTGTACATCTGAGGTGACTTGCTGTCCTTATTTATTATGGCAAATGTGTAAAAATGGTTATCTTAAATCAGTATCAATTTAATGTCCTTTAGCAAACCATGAACAGCATTTTACGTCAAAATATTTTCAAACAATTTTGTTATAAGATACCAGTTTTAAAGCTTTGATTCCTTGAAGTGCTCTGCTTGCAACTATGAGCATATTTCGTTCCACGGTAGTAAGCAATATAATCAGAATTTAGAAATATTTTCCTCTAAGAAAGTATTGCCTGGAGAGCAATGCAAAATCAAAGAGAACATAAGCAGAATCCAAGAGGAAAAAAAAGAGGTTTGGTCGAGCTCTGTTAATTGCTAGTTATTTCTTCTCCTGGCACCCTGCAAAACAATCTGCTCATGTTGCTTCCCAAATGACAAGATGAATGGTTCCATAGTCATCACTATTAAAAGGATAACACCAGACTGAAAAGAAAGGGGAAGAACAGTTTTGAGAGAAAAGTGGAATCACTGCTTATAACTAGATAAAATTATAACCTTGCATTATTCATTCATTCTTTCTTTCATATGACAGACATTCAATATTAAAATATAATCTGTCATGGTAGGATTAAATACTTTACATTCCAGTTACAACTTGGGGTTAAATAGCAAATTCTAAGGCTAGATATTTTAAAATCAACAGCAGTAAGTTTCAGTGAAAAGTTCAGAAATAATGTTCTGAATCAATTGTGATGATTTCCGTTAAGTCATAAAAATTAATGTAACGCCAGAGAACTGGATAAAAAGTAAATTTATTCCTACATTTTATTGAAAAACAAAACAACAACAAAAGAAACCAAAACAAAAAACCAACAAACAAACAAAACCCTCCAAAAAAACAAAACCAAAAAAAAACCCCCAAACCAACCAAACAAAAACCCACAAAAAAACCCCAAGTGAATTAAAAGATTTGGATCATGGTGTCAAATCAGCTGAATTTGAGACCTCTTGCATTGCAGGGCCTTTTCTCAAATGCATAGCTGGGAAGATGGAAAGGAAAACACACCTAAATTTGTTGATTTAGAAAGCAAATTCTACATGGCAAAATAGTTTGTATAAGGATTAGTAAGCAAAAATTAACACTGAGTGGTATTAAGTAGATTATAAAACAAGAATGAAGTACACTTATCAATTCAGACTAGTGAAAAGATGTAGCACAGTAATGAGTGAAATTCATCTCACCTGCCTTTGGAACATATTTTCTACATTCTATGTATTGGTTAGCTTGGGAGTGAGTTTCTTATGAGTCCTCACAATTTCATTGGGGGAAAAAAGGAGAACACACCTTATATGGATTTGAGACAATTTGCTATTTCTTTTAAAAGTGCAACAGTTCTTTTTAGTGTAAATAGTTCTTATAGCCTGAATTATGGATGATTGCTACTTCCTATTAGTATTCCAACTAAAGCTGTCATATGCCAACTTCTTTGTGTCCTGATGCTAAAAAGACCACAAAAAGTCCCAACACAAACCCCAACTAAAAAAAATTGCAGTATGACTAAACCAAACCCAAAATCGCAGCATACGTAGAAAACTCCTTAAGTGTATGAATAATATGCCACTGAACACAGAAGAACTTAGACAGTAGTCAACCAGATACAATTCAAGTTTCTTAAATGTTTGGTTTTTTTTCAAAGACAGCTAAAATAAATTCAAGACCAAGCAAGACCTGACAAACTCTAAAGGCTGTTATGAGCACTTTGAGCTATAAAAGCCTGAGGTGCATCGCTATCATTTGGCAACACAAAGTTGGTTATGCTATAGGTTTAATCTGTTATACTTTGTTTTCTTACTGACTTCACTGGTGAGTCTGCAATCTATGAAATGGATTAATTTGAAATATGTGTTAATGAGGAGCAGTTTCAGTGAGTCTCAAATCTATTCTGCTGGCACTTACCGTATTGATCTCTCTCCCATGTAACCTTCACCTTAGGTAATGCCCTAATGAGTTCATTTTTTATAATTCATTTATGTGTCTTGAAGACACTATTCTTCCATCTCATTTTTCTGATATGGTAAATGATTCAGGGATTTTGCATTATATCTGTCACTATGTACTACTTTGTAATTAGGAATAGCTACACTGAATTTCCCACCTATGCGTATTTCTCTGATGTATTTTAAACAAAGGTAGTATGAATGTAATACTGTGTGGATTAATTTCTATTCCGTAATTTTTTTTTTGTGATTTTTGAATGCCTTTTGCTTACGTGGCTGTAGCTTGCACCTGAGACATTCCGTGTGACTCTAGAAGGACAACGTATGCAAGGTACATTTGAGTGTACTATAAATCTTTAGAAGAAGGAGTATGATGCTTCTGGTTTACTTGTGCTACCCATAAACAGAAGGAAAACTTAGAAGATCGCCAAACATCAATGGCAGCTAGCAATACTTTCCCATAGGATTTTTCAAATCATAATAAGTGTAGAACATTTCTAGGCTTTCCAGGTTTGCTTGGATTTAGTTATTGATTCCTGTGAATTATGGGCTGATCCTTAAAATAGTCCAGGCTCATCAGTTTTGGATCTCCTCTGGACTGTGAAAGGCAGTCTTGGTAAATACAATGTCATAAATCAAGAATGGATTTTAACCTGTCTGGTTATAATTTATTGAGTTCTATATGTTACCCTGACTAGGTGTGAATTCATTTATAATATGTAATTTAGGCTGGTGAATTATTGCCAAATTATAAGACTTCACAACTTGTTGACCCAGTACTAATACTGGATTTTTAATTTATTAGACTATCTCTGCATTAAGTACCATATGTGTTTCAAAAGGTAGTGCTTAGCATTTAGATGCATTTTCTCATTTAGCAGATTTATAGAACATTCATCTGTGTAAAGAAAGGGTAAACTTAAGAAGATGTAGTTGTTTTACAACAGCATGGTTCCATAGAAATTTATTTCAAATTATTTTCTAAGGTACCTATAGTGTAAAGACACTTTGCCAGAACTGTTAAGGATGACAGTTGCGGGGCTGGTTTAAAATCTAATCCAAATTCTATTTCATTCTGTGCAATATTTCCATTAAATCTGATTAATGTCCAGGAATAAAAAACTAGATTTCGTTTTTGTTCTCTTTGGTCTAGTAAACAAGGCATGTGTGTACTTTTGATTTTTATTTTAAAGCCGTTTACCCACTGGACGAATTGCTACCTTGTAACTTCTTTATAATTTAGAACTACCCCTGGCTCTCAGGAACAGAAAGGTTAAAGGAAGGGAAGAGAGCAAATCTTTTAAAGCAATGACCTGATAAATATTTTACATCACTTTGTAATCACTTTATTAAATACATTATTATCAAAAAATAATGTTTATATGTACTGGTATGAAGTATCAGCTGAATAAATGCAATACATAAACCAAACAAGTTTTCATGTACATTTTTTCCTAGCCTCATGTTTTGTTCTTAGTAAAATCAGGAAGATAAATACTACTGTTCTTTCAAAAAATTAATTGGTTAAAATATTGACAACCCTGAATTTTGATGTAGGCGTATACAAACATAATTTTAGTTGTCATCAAAGAAAAACAAAATTGACATGTCATTTGTGGTAAACACTAGACATTATTAACAGTAGGGTTGCACAAAGTATCTATAGGATATTGTATAGCAGTTAATATGAAGATCTCATAAATTATGGAGATAAGAGACACTGACCCTGAAGATTTAAAAATCATTTGATAAGAATAGAAAGAGCTTGTCTAGCTCATCTTAGTTATACTTAAAATGTATTTTATATGTATTAGGTTTATACTGATTGAAACCTCATCACATCTTTTATGTTGCTGAATAATTAATGCTGG
This sequence comes from Rhagologus leucostigma, assembly GCA_013397725.1. Classification (NCBI taxonomy): domain Eukaryota; kingdom Metazoa; phylum Chordata; class Aves; order Passeriformes; genus Rhagologus; species Rhagologus leucostigma. The sequence goes on along the minus strand of VZTD01002072.1, from coordinate 156,542 downwards.
TTGTTAGTCTCAGCCCATAGATTTAAAACATAAACACACTGCTACAGCTTGCAGTATTGAACCAGTATAACTTGATTTGTCACTGAAGTATCAGAATGTGTTGTAAATGACATAGATTGCCATCGTAAGGTATTCACAGGAGCTATTCAATGTTGAAAGTAAACATAGGTCTGATTTGCCGTCTGTCAGCAAATTTGCTGAGAGCAAAACAAATCTCTGAAACAGCCATGGTTATAAAGTAGAAAATGTGACAGTAGAAAAAGACTGATTAACAAATTCTGTAAGAAATTATAAAATGGCAATTAAACAACATGATGCAGAATTGTAGACACAAGTGGCCAGTATCATCATATCTTGTTTAGAAAGTCAGAAATAGTCAGTAAATTATGCAGTTGATTATTGTACTCATTCATCTGGGGATTGCTGAGGCACTAGCAATGTAGTTCAATATCGATGATTTGTTATTGTTTAGACCACATTGTAAAATCTATTGATTATCCATGTGCAGCATGATTTGTTCTTTCAACTCATATTTGTGCTCTTGGTAATAGGATACTGCAGCCATGGATTGTAACAGACATTTTACATCACAGACTTTATGGTTTCCATCTAGGAAAAATAATAATAAAAAAACTTTAATATTCTTCGCATTTTATTTTTTTAAGCCATCTAAACCACGGATCAGTTTTACTTAAATTTTTGTCTTTGCTCTTCTGGGCTGCTGCAGGTTTTTTTATGATGGGATGTCAAGTCTGTGATAACTAGATATCTAGAATTTAGTTCAGTGGTCTCAGCACAGCCATCTAGTACCATTTTAAATGCAAAATGTCCATAAAGAGCCTACAGATATGATACAAGACCTGCAGAACACACATGCTCTTTTGGACAGGCAAATAAAAAATGGTATCTACCATTAAAAATGCTATGAAACACTCTTAAGCAACTAAATAAAGTTTCTGTAGTAGGATTGCATGTTCTTTGCATTCCTTACTTCCCCCAATAAAAATGAGATGTAATATAGTTAGATATTTAGGGCTGTAATTTATTTTCCCATGTATCTGTGCCTCCATGGGAGCTGGGTGTCCAAACTGCCTCTATAGCTGATGGAGATCTCATCCTTGGTTCAGGTGCTTTAAAGTCGGCATCTCGATCAGTTTAATCTACCCAGTCTGATTTGCTGTGCCTCATTTGCTGCTCCAGAAGGAAATGGGTCTCCCATTCACACATGCACACTTACTGACATGGGGTGCAGTGCGGGTGTCTCGGGTACAAGACATGAGGTACTGAGGTTGAAGATACACTTATCTTGTTTATATATGTGTGTATATATATATAAGAAATCTAGCTCAGATATGAGGTGTGAGGGGCTGGTGGAGATGTTGGGAGCTGCAAAGGTACTCAGCTGGCACTTCTTCATGTTAATTCACTGGATAAACCCCAGAGGCTTTTCTGTGTTGAATAGGTCTCTGTTGGTGGGAACATAGCTTCATGAAGAGTACTGACTTCAGGAGTCTGACTTCTGAAACAAATTAATCCCTTTGCTGAATCACGGTGATATTTGACATGTATGAATGATTATGGTGAAACTCACTTAAGGAGAGGTTCATATATGTATTTGGCATAACAATAAAACACGCAAGAACCAGACAAGTGGGATGCACTTTCTGACTCTTCACTGTGAGCTGTCAACACTTTTTTTCCCTACTTGTGTGAATGCTGGAAGAATAGAATAGAGAACAGCAAATTCCATTTTAAGAGCAGTGTGAAATACGAAACTAAGACTTATAGACAGCAGAGGAATGATTGTGGTTTATAAGCATATATCTTGTTTTTATTGGAGAAAACAGAGACTGAATACAAAATATATGCAGATCAGTTTAATACGTTTTCTCTGTGATCTTTTCACAAAGCGTGCAGTTTCAAACCCGTTGAAGTCAGCAAGAATCCTTTCACTGACCTGAACTGAACAAACTTTTTATCATAATACAAGGCGCTTATGCATAGATATTTATTAAATATGTGTTTGCCAGTCTTGTCTTTTTTACCTTTATTTTGGTGTTTCTACTATTCCTTCCAGTCAGTGACTTACCAGCCGACTTCAGATTGCTTCAGAAATTGCTTGACGTGGTTTGACACTATTTGATTCTGCCTGTATTTAACATCACTGTTTTGACAGTATTAACTGTACTTCATGCTTTTCCTTACTTTATTTTTACAGTCTTACTTAAAAATAAATGTGAAAAAAAATTACATGAAAACTTGTAAAACTTGAAATAAAAGTTACTGAGTCATAGCCGTTCAGTGTATAAAATGGGTTAGTATTTGTAATATGTTTTTCTGTGTTTTTATTCTCAACTCTAAGCTAAGTTTCTTTTTGATCCATATATTGCTTCATTGCCTTTCCTGAAGTGCAGCCTTCTCAGGCAGATCTAGGGAATTCCTCAATGTAAACACTCTTTTTCTGTTTTGAAAACCGGTATTTTTTCTTACCTGCAAATCATAGATCAAGTCAGGAGAGGATATTTTTTCAGTATACTTTAACTGCTTTATTAAACACAACTCAGTGTATTTAAGGATTACCACCTAACACATGAAATGCAAGTTTGTCCACTCAGGCTTTATTCATTATGCAATTCTTGAGGTTTAGAGGGCCATTATCCATCAGTTCCTGAGGAAAGCAGTTCTTGACCATACCAATTGCCAGACCAAACAGCACTGTTTAAAATCGTGTTCTCATGTGTGTTTGGTCCATCTGCTTCCTCTGGAAGACACGAAATAAAAATTGATCTTTTAAGAGTAAAGTTTTAATAGAATTGAAGAGTTGTTTGTATTGTTTAATGTTAATTTTGCCCACCGATTTAGGATGGTAACAAGAATGACTTGGAGTTACTGCAAACATTCAGCTTTTTATTGCAACTTGCAAAATGAGTCGTGAGATGAGAGAGCTAATGTGTTTATATACATAAACAGATAAAATAGGACTTTGCTGTATTTTGTAACTTAATAACTCAGCTTACAGTTATTTCCTGTTGTATTTTTTTAGGCTATGTTTAATGTAACCTGCAAAGAAAACATGGATTATTAATTGTGTTGTAACATTACTTGTAAGGTGTTTCCCTACGTAGAAAAGACAGTTGTCATAGTTTGTGAGAAGTTGGTCTCCTCAAAAATTCTAATGCAAAAATTCATTTGGAATATATGTAAGTTGCTGTACTGTAACTGTTTTAACTTCTTACTCTAATTTCTTATTTTTTTAAACCTTAAAAATAATGATTAATTAATTGATTGATTTATTGCAGAAACATTTGAAATGCTTATCAGACTGGCTGAGAATTACACAAGCACACTTTTCTGCAATGCGTATAGAAACATGGCTGCTGAGGCTGCTGTGCATGTGCGGGAGTTTTTCACAGATGTTGGACTCTTCTTGTTTGGCACAGACATTAGCACAGAGGAATTTGTGAATAGATTTTTTGACACCCTGTTTCCAGTAGTCTACAACCATGTGATTAACCCTGGTTCGACTGACATTTCACTGGAATATGCGGAGTGCCTCCGAGTGGCAAGAAGAGACATCAGGCCCTTTGGCAACGTTCCCATAAAGGCCATAGGACAAATGGGAAGAGCGCTCTTACCCAGCCGGACTTTCTTGCAGGCTCTGAATTTGGGGATTGAAGTGATCAATACAACAGATCACCTGCACTTCTCCAAAGACTGCAGCAGAGCTTTGCTGAGAATGCAGTACTGCCCACACTGCCAGGGGCTGACACTGAGCAAGCCCTGCATGGGCTACTGCCTCAACGTCATCCGAGGCTGCCTGGCTGACGTCGCAGAAGTTGATCTCCATTGGCGGCGGTATATCCAGTCCCTGGAGGAGCTCTCAAGAGCCATGAGCGGAGCATACGACATGGAGCACATGCTGCTAAACTTCCATTCACTTGTTAATGATGCTCTGGTACAGGCTCAGAGCAATGGGCCAGAATTATCTGAGCAGGTAAGACGCTGGCTTTATCCACACTTGGGGCTAACATGATGATAGGAAAAGTATCACTGATAGCTGTTATTTGTTTGGCCATTTTTATGGTGAGGAACACATTTGTATCTGAGTTCAGCTTTATTTGACAGTACAATTTCTATGAGCACAAAAAATGTTTTTCATAAATGTAAGAAAATTGTTTCATTGTTATCTTATATGCACATAATGATAAATGTAAACAATCCTTATTTTAGATAGTAGTGGCCTGCCTTAAAGAACCTCTGACTTTGCATATATTATTTCCGTAATTTTGTACATTTCAGAGGAAGCAGCACAGTTCGTTTGTAACACGAACTAAATCCTTCCTTACACTTAAGAGAAAAAAACCAAGTTGTGTGAGAGCTATGTTAGCTGTGAATGCATGAAGTGAAGAATTTTAGGATAGTGCTAGGGAAAGTGCACACTATTTAACTACACTTTAGGGGGAAAAAGCTAGTATATATGCTAATTTATGAAGGTAAGTACTAAAATCTGATTTTTTCCTGTATTATATTTAATTCACAATACCTTTCATAATTGTATTTTTCTCTGTGTTCTTCACTGACAGTGACATATTCTGTGTTAAATGCTGGATCAGACAGCTTGGTTTGGGGCGATGCCTTTAGTTTTATAGTAGACATGGGTCTGAAGAGGCTGTCTCTGAGCTGTGACATCAGCTGAGGTGCAGTAATAATTCTAGGACTGCCTCAGTATGTGATTACCTGAAGTTAAAGCACTGTCTTCTGCTAAGCAGCTGATATGACCTCTGATAATAAACAATTTGACCTAATATAATAAATAGAGGATTCTTAATTTTTTGCTAAGACCCAGAGTCTGATAAAATGGATTCTTCATCCTGCTGTAATCAGTGAATAACAGGGTTCATTTCTACAAATTTCCCATTTTATTATACCAGCCAGCTACATGAACCATAATACCCTGCTGCTCAACTTCCTTGGGAAAAGCTGTCATTTTATTGGAAAAGGGTTTTTCACTAACAGTTTGACTCAAAAGTGGCTCACTGATATCTCTAATTCCCAAGTTATTTCAGATCTACAGCTGCCTTTTAGGGATATACCCTGTTGCTCCTTTGATTCCTGTGGGATCTTTTTTGCCTATCATTTTCAGGAACAAGCTAGAACAAGCAAGTAAAGGTTCAAGGGAAGGACTTGTGTTTTCTATTTCATCCTGCGTCATTTAATTCGAAAAGTTTTAGACTTGGATTTTCAACAGTGAATTGTCCTTGGCCCAGATTTAAAAGTCTCTCAGCACACTCATGTTTTCAAAATGAAAGTTTTTACACTCCAAAATAGTATATTGCACTGAATTTTAGTAAAAAATTAAATGGGTGAAGAGCCCTCCACTGAGTGTTTTTTGCTTAATGAAAATTCCATATTGATCCAAAATAAAGTGTTTTATTTTGATACTCCTGAAAACTCCATGCCTTCTTTCTCGCATTCCGTCATTCAATGTAAGGAATACTAAAATTTCTTATGTAATGATATTTGTTGCAATTGTGTTTGTTCAAAGATCATGTGTTTATCGATGTTACATTAAAATCATCTGATATAGAATCACTTCCCAGCTTCAAAACCTACATACTTAATTTTTGACTCCAACTGCACCAGACCTAGACATCTCTTTCATCTAATTTCTCTGTTATAATTGACCATTCCTTTCTCTCTTTGAGCTCTAATTTGGTCAAGTAAGACTGTAATGCAATGATCTCTTGAAACATGGTGATCTAGTCAGTATATTTCATATTTTCCCATTTATTAGGTTTCAAGACTTAATTCTGACATGTAGTAAATACAGCCTTTCAGCTTTAAGAGGCAGAAGACATGAATTCCATTGAAATTTGCTCTTTAATATTTATTTTATCTTCAGAGTGACTCATGAACTGTTTCAAGTTTTGGTAAGCAATTAATGCATCGGTGACTCTAACAGACAGGGAAAAGATTATTATGAGTGAGCAACTAATGGCTTGCTTAGGCACGCAGCAGTCTCTGCAGTTTTAAAAGAGAATTTCATTACGTTTTGTGAGTTTTAAAGAAGCGAACAGAGAAAAAAAATTTTAAATGTTTGGAAGCATCATATATAGTTATGCAAGTGTTAATGTGAGAATCTACAGAGTATCCTTAACAATACACGCAGTTGTGCAGTTTTTTAATCATTCATGGGTATGTTTGTGTAAATAAACATATGTAAAGGATTTTTTCTAACACTTCACAGGAATATTTAAATCTGATGTATATTCATGCTCTAAGCTCTGTGTGGTGTGGAAAGAACACTAATGCCTATATAGCATGGCTTGCTTTTACAAAGCTCTTTTTTTTCTAGTAATTTGCATCTTGTTCCCTTTTCTGTTTGGGTCAGCAGAGCAGTGCCACTCTGTCTCCATCTGGAACTTCTCTTTCCCTTTCTTCTTCCTGTTTCAAAATCACCTTTAATTCCTGCCTCCCACAGCTCTGCTGACTGACAAATAAGTGCAGCACCTGTTCATCATCTCGATACCTGTGCATTATTTGGTGCTATTCTGCAGAGTCTAGTGGAGATGTGTGGGTTGTGCAACTATTCATGGATTTGTGTATTTTCCCACCTACATATTGTCATATATTTAATGCCACTTCTTTTCCTGAAGTCTATATGTGTCCATTTATCTGCTGGTATTGCTCAGTGCATAGCGTACGCTATGCTTTTTAGCTGGAACAGAAATTTTTTAGCAAACATCTCCGTGAATACTCATGCAGATATAATGTAATAGAGGTTTAAGAGAGCTGCATCATAAAAAACAAGAGAAGCGTGCATTATTAGGATAATCTGAAGAAGATGGTATGTAGTTCTTACACCCTGGGTGACAGCTGAAAGTGCCTGTTGTTACAGAGCACTTTGCAGACTCATCCTATGCTTCTTTTGTGCTTGTCTTGAGTTGCCACATGCTGGTCTCTGAGCTTGTGTATAGCCAAGGAAATCTCCCTGGAGGGCACTGTACAGCCTGATGAATGCACAAGAACTTTATGACACTTTTAAGCCTTACATACACATAAAAAAAACCCCAAACCAAACCAAAACATCACAACAAACCAACAAACAAACAAAAACCACATGGAAATTTGTTTACAAGTTCAAATAAATAGTCTCATATCACCTCCATGCTGTTATCCAAACCACTGTCAATGTAAAGACAGAAGGACAAAGAGAGATTTTAGCAAGATTCATAAAGTTTTGGTATGGATGGAGCCTACCATCCCTAGGATAAGAGCATGTTTCCACTCCCTTTATGTATGGATTAATGGCCCCAGGCCGTGGAAGAGCAGCCTCTTGTGTCACTTACGGTGTGATTCAACAGCAGATTAAGCCAGTCTCACCCTGGATTGCCCAAGTCCTGCTCTGGCACCGTCCTCAGCTCTCTATTGCCACTGCTTTCCCTCTGCGCATGCTGCCCTGGCAGCTGAAAGCCAGGCTGGTTGAGGGAGTGTCTGTGCTCTTAGCCATAGTTTTGTTTTGGTGTTTGAAGACTTGTGCTGCCACATATTGGATAACCTGCAGGTGAGAGGTTTCTTTGGAGTGGAACGAACAGAGGACCTGAGAGGATGGGAAATGGGTCTGAGGTCGGGCAAGAGATGAAGGAGAAGGGGAAAGGAAAAGGAGAGAAGAGAAAATTCACAGGGCTTTACAGTTAAATCTTCCCTGCAAACTTAGCATACGAGTATTGTTCTTGATTCCCAAAAGATCAATGGTGTCTGAGTTTAATATTGAATAAAAGAGATGAAAAAGAATATTGATTAGTTGTTCATTGACTATTCTGGGCACTGATGATTTTGGAATCTGAAGGAAAATGAAGTATGTGACCATGATACTAAAAGACACATATGCATGTAAAAATGTGGCAAGTGGAAACACAACATAAAAAAAAAATAAGAGCACACGAATTCTGGAATTTCCTCATTTTGAAAGTGAAGAATTTGTGCTACAGGTGTGGTAAAATTCTTGTATGTACTTTTATATGTATTAGAAACCTACAAAAATTCAGAATGGGATTTTTAAAAGCACTGTGTCTTCACTGTGTTCTAACAGTTTTCCGAACAGGTGGAGATAAATACCAAAATTCTGGGGGCTCTCAAGTCCTTTCATCTCAGTCTGATTCTAAGTTCTGTGTCTTCTGAAAAATAGGCATAATTATATTCTATTAAAAGAGACTTTTGTCTTGTTTTTTTTTAGTCAGCTGTCTAATACTGGAAAGAAAGAAAGATCTTTCTTGTGGCATAGAATGGTAGCAGAAAGAAGAATTTAATAGACTGTGTTTAGAGCTTCATTTTTGTTACTGGTTATTTTTGCTGGAATTGACTAGCTATAAACAGCCAGAAGTGCTATAATAAAGTGATGTCTTCGAAGAGAGTAAGAAGGATGATACAAGAAAATACGGGTCAGTCATCCTTACCTCCATCCATGGAAAGGTGATGGAGTAACTAATCCTGGAAACTATTCCAAACAAATGGAGAAGTTGATTGGGAGTAATGGTTAACCTGCTTGATGCCCTTTATAGGACAGCCAAATTGATAGGATATGGGTAGAGCAAGGGATGATGTCTACCTCAGCTTTACCAAAGCCTTTGAGACTGCCTCCTACAACATCCTTAAATATAAACTGTCAAAATGCACAGTGAGGAAGACTGAAAAATCGATGGGCGGTTGGGCCCAGAGCATTGTCATCAGTAGCACAAAGTACAGCTCTGACCCCCAGGGGTTGATACTGGGGCAGATACTCTTTAATGTCTTCAGTCATGGCCGGGGTGGTGGAACAGTTTACCCTCAGCAGGTTTGCAGACAATACAAAACTGAGAGGAGTAGCTGATACACCAAATGGTTGTGCCATGCAGAGGGACCATGGCAGGCTGAAGAATTGGCCTGAGAGGAATCTGATGAAGTTCAACAAAAAGAAATGAAACGTCTTGTACCTGGGGAGGAATAAACCCGTGCATCAATAGCTGCTGGAGGCTGGGAAGCAGCTTTGGAAGAAAGGGCATGAGGCTTCTGGAGGACACCAAGTTGAACATGAGAAATGCATTTGCACAGTAAAGAAGGCCAACAGCCTCCTGGGTTTCACTGGGAAAAGTGTTCCCAGCAGTTTGAGGGAGGTGATCCCTTCTCCTCAGCACTGCTGAGACCACATCTGAAGTGCTCTGTCCAGTTCTGGGCTGCCCAGTACGAGAAAGTTACAGTGACTGAAGCGAGTCCAGCCACAAAGGTGAATATGAGACTGGAGCATCTTCCATATGTGGAGAGGCTGAGAGTGATGGGGCTGTTGAGCCTGGAGAAAAGGCTCAGGGGGAATCTTACCAATGTGTATAAATACATGTTATGAGCCAGTGAAGAGGAAAAAGCCGAGCTATTTTCAGCCTTGCTCACTGGCAGGACAAGAAGCAATGGGCAGAAATCAAAAACCATGAAATTACATGGAAAGGGTTGTCCAGAGAGCGTGTGGAGTTTCCATCCTTGGAAATACTCAAAACCCAACTGGACATGAATCTGGACAACAAGCTGTATCTGACCCTGATTGACTAGGGATGTTAGACTATATAACCTCAAAAAATCCCTCTGAAATAACTCTGTGGTTCTGTGAAGGGGTTTAGAAGGTGGCTGCGTCAGGGGAATTTTCTTGGTGAGAAGCCAGCCATCTTTGACTCAGTAGCTGTGGTGGGATAGGACCCGCATACAGGCATCATGGACAAGGCAGGAACATATCCTGTTCATGGTGTTCTTGTAGTGCAGGATGTGGGCACTGGCTTCCTCTCATGGCTAGTGAACATTGCCATGCAAGCATGTTGCTAAAACTGAATCTTCAAAAGTCTATATGCACTGTCTCTTTATTTGACAGATCTTTGGTCAAAGCGAAAGGATGAATTGCTCCTTATACAATCTCTAAGCATAGATAAAATTCCCCACAACGGGATGATAAAATCTGAGGCCAATGGAGTAATAGCCTGGAGGTTGTCAAAGGAAGTGGGAGCCAAGCTGTATCTCAACAGTAGTACTTTTGTTCTCAAGAGAAGTGGAGATATTGATGATAAGCTATGGAGGGAAAATGAGCTTTGGTTTAGAGATTGCACCGATACTACCTGAATTTGACGTTGTGGGAAAATTAATTATATTGTTCCTGTCACCAAACTATCTATCTGGACTCAGCCATATACTCCTTTACCTTTCAGCAAGGGTGTGTTCCTGTTACCAGTTTGTAAAAGACAACCCCCAGGTGAACCACCTGCCGTATATTTCTTTCATACTTTAAAAAAAGACCAAAAAAACCCCAAACCCTTATCTTTTTCAGCAAAGCAGATTTTGGAATAAAATTGTGGAGTTCTGCCTGAAGCTTTTGGTATATGATTGTGCCATCATTACTTTGCTGAATTTAAAATATTTGATACATTGATGAATTTAAATTACTTCACAAGATCGATGGAAAGTGATTTGTGAAAACTGCTGAACAGTAATTGGATTTAAAGTCTAATACAATTATGTTTGAAAAGAAAGTTTAGTATCTAACCTAACACAGAGTTGAAGACCATCACCTTTCCTGTCTCTCCATTCAGATATGCATCCAGCTGTAACTGTGAAAAACTACTGCTTGTGTAATACAGGATGGCATATTTTTATACATCTGTCATGTTTTTAATGTAGCATGAAGTAAGTCTATTGCAGTCATGACCTCCATCAAATTCAGTTTCTTCTAGTGTTGTATTTCAGTTCCCCATTGTTTCATCATGGAAAAGCTCCTTGTGTCTATCAAAAAGTTTTTTCTGAAGCTAAACTGGGTTTTGTTCATTAGAAAAGAGAATGGAAAATTCTGAAAACAAAGTGAAAATCACCAAATAAAGTGTTTGTGGCTTGTTTCTAACTAATGAAAAGTTGTTTTCATTAAGTAGTAGGCTTTATTCGTACCTGAACATACTTAGCAGTTGGACAGCTCTTCCCATCTTTTTTGGTTTGATCCATCCTTTCTATATATTTCAATAGCTTGCATTTACTGAGGTCTGAAGTATCACCTTTATTTCTGGCATCTATACCACACACTATATATTAGTAAAGTCCCTATGCTGGTTTTTTTGTGACTGAAATCAGTGTTTATCCAATAACAAGAAGATACGTGCTACAACATTTAACGTAAAAATTATGATCACAACTCAGAGCATTTTGTGTGTTGGAATGGCAGTGGGATGCCTAATGTTGCTGGATTATCCTCAAAACTGATGTCCTTTTACAGTGCAATTGGTCTACTTTTTTATAATGTGTAGAAACAGGGCTTGAAATCATGCAGAGAATATTGGCAGAGGCAATAATATATGCATAGTTATGCACACATTGTGGAAAAATGGGTGTTAGGGTTATGATCTGCTCCTTTGATTTATCCAGGCAGTGTGCTCAAATGCCAATTGGAAAGACAAAATATGTACACATTGCTGGACATACACTTGATAATATCCTGTTTGTCTTTTATTTTAAGGTTTATGATACACTGACAGATGTGTGGCAAACACTGGAAGCATGTGTTTCCATCAAGAACTTTTTAAACATAATAGCAGAATATGAAGCCACGAAACCATGACTGTCTAAACAAAATCAGTTGCTATGTTCCTCAGCTTCTCAGCAGTTGAGTATATGGTGTCTCAGCTTTTGGTACCACTTTCAAGATACATCCTTTTCTATTCCTCTTCTTTTTTTCCAATTTTGCTTTCATTTATGGAAATGACAGAGGACATATTTCTCACCTTTGGTGAGAAGACGTTCAAATCCAGTGTCAAGTTCACGTCTCACACTTTTCTGAAAAGTGCTTTTTTAAAATTCATTTGCCAAATTGCCCAGATTCCTCCCCTGACTCTCCTACAGTGGAGTTACTTGTTGTATGGGCTACAGTTGCGCTGGCAAAGTGTTAGGGACTGACAACAATCTCAGTCCCCGAATCCCCTGCGGCACCTAGGAGACTGAGGGGCAACAGAAGAGCTGGAAATGAAGGAATAAGATTTACCTTGAGATGAAGGAGGGAGGAGATAGGAAGAAGGTGTTTCTAGTCTGAACTTTGTTTCCCACCATCTCTTTTTAATTGGCAATATATTAATTAGTCTTCCCCAAGCTGAGGCTGTTGGCCATGACATTAATTGGTGAGTGATCTCCTTGTCTTTACCTCAACCCACAGGCTTTTTCTTCTTATTTCTCTCCCCTTATTCTCTAGAGGGGGGGGAGTGAGAGAGCAGCTGGGTGGGCCTTTGGCTCTAAGCCAGGTCCAACCCTCCCAGTTACCAACACACACGCCTGGCTTTGGCAAGCAATGCTGAGTAGTGCAAGTTTACATGAGATACGTTCAATCTAGACTGCCAAGTAAATAATGTAGGAATATATCATGGCATGCATTATGTATTCATATTTAATGTGTTTTGAACAAACCTCCTTCACAATTTAAAATTACTTGATTCTTATGTTAAATGTTTCAATTTTGCTGCATTTCTTTTTTAAGATTGAGATCCGTTATGTCAGGAAAGCGTAGGATCTTTAATACACCTTCCCTTTTCTCTCTTTTTTTATAACAGAAGATTAGGCAAAATTTGGGCAAAATGCATAGATGTGAAATGGCTTTTCTCTTTCCATTGACTGCATGGGGACTCAGAGGTCTGAAAAATGTGCAGTAAGAGGTCTGGGCTGCCATCATGTTCTGGGTTTAGGTGATGCGGTAGATATCTAATTCTGCTTTGGCACAATGGCAGGCTTGTCTCAATGTGCCCACTGGGCACTTGGACTGAAGGTAAGGAAGATTCTCTAAGACTGAAAATGCTGCAATCTGATTCTTCATATTTGCAAAAAGAAAAGAAAGGAGGCTTTTCACTCCTTCCCCAAAGCTGAGTAGAAGGCATGAACAAGTGTAAAAGAAGAACACTAGCAATCCTTTCTGTAAGCTGTATATGTGTTTTTTCTCTGCTGTTCATTTTTCATTGTGAAACAGTAACTGTTCACAAAGAGAGGCACTGAGCTGAGCAGACTTCTGGCATCTCGGTTGGCCTTTAAATCACTACCAACTCTTTGTAATGAAAGAGAAAAACTTTGTTGAGGGAAAATACGAAGATGTTGAAGCAAATGAGCTTTTTGCACTATTTTGGTCCCTGAAATTATATGAACATGTCTGAATAAGTGACAGTCTTGTATGTCATGAAAGATCTTCAAAGAATACTGTTTTTCCTAGGTTCAAAGAAGAGAGTGAGGAGGCACTGAAACACTTAATATACAGATACAGGAAGCAGTAACACTGATCTCGTAAGCTGCAGTTTGGAATGGGGAAGAAACACGTAGGTTCTCTGAAATACTAACTGGATAGTGGGTTTTCCCTCCTTTCTTCTGATTTTTTTGGTTCTTATTAACATGAAAAGGTGACACTCCAGTTATACAGAGTTATTGACAGTGTCTTACGCTAAATGAAATAATGCATTGTTAATTTAAGTGGACATGATTTTATTAACTTACATACTTTTGTTACAGAATTTTGCTAACAAAACTGCGCTGCTCTTCACAATTTTGGAACATAAATTGTAGCTTGCAATAAAGTGTAAACAGATTGTGCAGATATGCTGATACAGCCATCTTGTTTTGCTTTAACTAATTCTTTATGTATTGTAAATTGTAATATGTTTTTTGTTTTAAGTGAGTTATGTGCCTGATAAAGGTTATACAGCCCAATTCTGCTTTCATTGACAATCACATTTCTACTGAATTTCTTTTGGTTTACACAGGTGACCCTGGATAGTCTTAGACCTAGATTTGAAGAACAATTCTGCCTGTGTCCTACAAGACAGCACAATGTTGGCCCTCTGTATCAGAGCTGTACTTGCTAGGCACACAGAAATAAGGAATAATAAAGTATATTTGAACCACAAGAAAGCATAAATAAATCAGTCAAGCTACACATAAGCAGCTGATCTTTGGAAAGGGCTACTGCCGGTTTTTATATAATTTCTTTTCAGAGAAGAACCACAGAGTGTTTTCACTGAACATAAATGAAACACCTTGGCATCCACTGAGGCAGACTTGGATCAGGAGAGCTGGCAGCCTCTCGTAAGAAGCAGTTTTTGTTGAACTGCCTTTGAAGAGTTTGAACTGGCAGTGCTATGTTCTGGCTACAGGGTAACTTGGCTGAGAACATTAGGATTTCCCCTGACATTAAGTCATTTAAAGTAAAAAAAAAATCATTTCCTTCCCTCCCAGCTCCATTCAGGAGGAGAAACTGTTTTTACTGCCAGACTTGCTGAGTGTTAGTCCCTCATGAATGGAGCAGCAGAATTAAAACCATTTACGATTTTAGTAGTTAAAGACCAGAAGACACAAATTAAAAGTATATTAAGTAGCTCATATTTAATGGGCTCTTAGATTTCATTTTGCAATCCCAACATGCAAAATTATGAAGGAAAGCAGAGATAATTAAACATTGATAAGATATAAGAACAGTCTCAAGAACTTGGACAGGAGTACTGATTTTGAGAAATGTAGTGGTAGGAGAAGGATATGAGTCTCAATCATGTGAAAGTTGGGGATTGTGGCTCCTAGAATCCAACACCTAGAACAGCAGTCTTTTACAAAACCATATGAAAAAATTCTGATTAAAAAAAAAGCTGGTTTGCAAACGCTTTTCATTTTTGTCTCTTTCCTTGGTCTTGACTGAAGATTTTGTAGAATCACGGGATGGTTTGCATTGCAAGGAACTTTAAAGATAGTCTAGTTCCACACCCCTGCCATGGATAGGGACTCTTTCCACCAGACCAGATGTTTAAGGTCTCATCCAGCCTGGCCTTGAATCCTTCCAGGGATGGGGCATTTCCCCATGGCAGTGGTGCTTCTTAGTGCCAAACAAAATGGAATTATTAGTTCAGTATCTCCAAGTTGTACTTCAATTTATATATCACAGGAAATTACTTTCCTTTTATTTCCAACATGTAATCCTTCAGTTTTTTTCCTGAGGAGGCTACCACTGCCTTGCTGGTGGGTGTGCATTCTGTACACCTGCACTTTACATTTATTTTTCCTCAATACCACCTGCTTGGATGTGAGACAAACTCTTATATTTCACAAGTTTTCTTTGAATTGGATTTGTCCATTTTGAGCTTGAAACCACTTTCAACTCTATCTGTCTTGAAAAATTATAACTGCAGATTCTCATGTATCAGCTGAAATTTCAATTTCAATTTTGAATAAAATTTCTTTGCAAATATCATTAGCTGGCAAGTCTGTTTAAGATTTGTCTTGCAGGGGATTATAAATTGTTTAGTAATTTGAGCAGGCATTATTCTAAGTGTCATCTTTGCTTTCTAATTCTCTAGGCTTTTGTTCACAATGTTTTCCTCTTCACTTGTCGTGGACGTCTCCTAAAAATTCTGTAAAATGCTTAAGCCTAGGTATGAAACTTGTAATTTGCCACTGTAACTCCAGAACTTGCTTATTTCTGTACGTCTGAGACATATTGTTAGAGTCAAGTAGTCACAGATAAAGAAGACAAAATTTGCAAAGAAAGCAAAGAAAATAATACAGAATTTCTTCATGTTTTTCCTGGGTAGCAGACCCTGGTGGTACTCCACCACTCTCTCCTGAAACAATCGCACATTAACATTTTTCCTGTTCTGAAGGAAAAGCAGGTGTTTAGTACCTCACGCTTGCTCTCCTTGTCAAAACCTTGGATTTTGTCTCAGTAGGGAATACTTTAATCTCCCATACCATGTGCACCCTCTCATATATCAAAATGCGTTTTTCTTTGAAACAAAAGTTTGACATTAAATGAGCAACTGTTCAAAGACAAAAAAAACCCCAAAAAACCTCAAAACCAATAGAAGGCTGTTGAAGTGCTTGGGAATACTGAAATGCTGATGCTCCCTCTTGTGGTGTAGCTGAAATAAAACAAACCAAGGAAACTATAACAGTTTAATGCATTGTTTTCCTTGATCAATAACTTTGGTAGTTTGATTAGTAACCTGGTGCTGGAAATTCTGGTGACTCATCAAGAATCTGTTTCTGAAAGACAGTATTCTCTTGTGTATTTCTACAAAAGAAAATAAAATTAACCACAATTTTATTTGTAACCAGTGGATTTCCAACCAGCCTGATAATTCATTCTAGCTTTGTTTTAGAGTGCAGCTGTCCATCTGCTCACGAGTGTTTGAGGGCATTTAACTGTAAGGAGTGTGGCAGATTTGTGATGTGACAGCTAGAACTGAAAGCCACCAGACTAATCACTAACTAAAACATGCATTAAATAAAACCAGATTATGGCATAGCCAGTCACTGAGACTGTGCTGTGCACAGAGGAACAGGGAAAAAGACACCTCTCTGGATACAAAACCTCTTGGGCTTTTACTCAGATCTAGCTGGGAGCCTGGAGCCTGAAAATTGCCCTTTCCTTTATGCTTAACTCTTTCATGTTTGTTTTGGTACGTTTAGCAAGCACCGTAAGTTTTTGATACATATATGTATATATCTCTAGGATTTCCTGTAAATGGGGTATGTGTCAAGTGTTAGCTCGATTGATCCAGTCTCTCAGACCTGTAAAGCATCAGTGTGGCCGTAGTCCATGCAGGCATTTAAAACTTGAGTCTACTGAGACTTGGAAAATCTAGTTTGAAGTGCACCACAGGACTGTGCATTCAGTTTGCTTTAGTCATTTGATGTAAAATAATTTCAGTAGAAATGCTGAGGTCGGAAAGAACCGTTTGTATAGTGTGAAAAAAGAGCAAAAGCCACAAACCAAAACCGAAACAAAGAATGTGACAGATTTCTCATACGGAGCGTCTGAACTTAGAGGACAGTGTCTGACCATAATTGATATGATGCCTCCATCATTGTGCAGTTTTATTTAAATACAAAGGTTTATAATGCTCCAGTTTTCCAAACTGTGGGTAATCTTAAGTAGACATTCTAAGGAATCGCACCGAGCAAAATCAAACTGCCATGAAGTTCATGTGTGGCACTAATTGCAATTTAACTGTGTGGTTATTACAAGAGCTTTTAATTAACTCAGTCATCATACTGTGGCATACAAATTGTGCATAATAGCAGCATGCTGACTATAATGACAATAGGTTTGTCTGAACTGTGAAAATCAGGAGTTTTATGATTTTCTGAAGTTTCTTTTTGTGCCCTTAAATATTGTGCGGTATTTAAGAACATTTCAAAAAAGGAAAAATAAAAGAAAAAATCCTAGCAAGTTGCTGAGACTTGCCTGTTTTAAAATTTTGTAGAAGTCTTTAATTCTTCTGAAATTCAGTGAGATATATCTCACTGAAATATATTTCTGATGATTTTTCAGTTTCACTTTTCTATTTTTAATCCCCTTTGAGGGTCATTTTACACTCTCTTTTGGTTTTGAAGCCTAGAAAAATGCTCAGTTTGTAGAAACATTAAGAGGGACTATCATTCCAGTGAAACTGGAAGATAGTAAGAATACATTCTGATCAGATGTTGCTGCAAAATGTCTTTCATTAGTTCATTAGGGTAGTGAGACCATTGCCCTTCTCTCAAAGTTATGATTCCAGTCTCTCAAGGCTGGCAGTAACAGCACTGAATGATTTTTCACTCGGAAGGTTAATTTTGCAGTTCAAAGACTAGAAATTAAGAAACAGTGTAGCTAATGGATATAGTTGCAGTCCTTCAGAAAACATAGGAAATACAACTGGGTGGTGTTACCGCATCTATTTATTTCTGTAGATATAAAGAATGCATTAAAAAAAGAAATAAAAAGCAGACATTATTATGAAAACTGTATTTATCTGGTTTTTAGACTATCATCAGCCCTGTACTGGGAAATGAGATACTGGCATATTATATTGGTTATAAATTATTTGGCTTACAGTCAGAACAGGCACCTGAAGGCAACACAAGAGTACATGACGTTTTCATGTGCACAAGTTTCGTGAAGAAACCCGGTGATAAGACTCTGCTAGTGAGTGAGGCAGAAGTAAATTTTTCATGCACATAAAGTTAATGGTTTAAACATGGCGTAAAAGTGACAGACAGTACTGAACAGTTAAAAAAACCCAGGTTGGGTTCAGCCAGATGAGCAATACAAGCATGATGTACCACACGCAGAAAGAAAAACCAACACCACACAAAGCCAGGGGTTCCAGAGGTTTGAATATCATAGATAAGAGAAAGGTAACAGAGATGCTGACATCACCATTGTAAATGCTGAAGTAGCTCATCCTTCAGAAACTATGTCTGAATAAGTAAGTGACTGCTAAAGAGCTAATTTTGTGCTGCTTCTCTCATTAACAGAACTGAGTTCTCAGCAGTATGATTACTGTCATGCATATATTTGTGAGAATGGCAGAGGTGTATGTGGTGCTGTGCAAATGATTTTTATTAGAATTTTCAGAATTTTCCAACTCTGGGGAAAAAATCAGTTCTTAAAAAGACATTTCAGATAGTTACTGGCTTTTAATGTTACTTTTATATATAAAGTTTACTCATGATTAATTTTAAGAAAGATTTTGTAGTTGAAACTAAGACTTGCATTTCCATGTATCAGTGAATGCAAATTTCCTAGTATTGCAAATGCATTTCTTGAGACATTGACTCAAGGAGAACAGAGAAAGGCTGTTAGACAGTATTTTGAAACAACTGTTTATGTACAGCACATATAAAACAAGTATCATCTGTATTCCAAGGTACTATGACTGTAAAAATTATTTTCTTTTTTTGTTCATTTTAGTCAGAGCAAAATATAATGAGTCTTTATTTTGAAGTCAAGAAATATGGATCTCTTGTTTTCCTAGTGAAGGTGAATGTATATGAGGGGTGTTTTTTAGTTTACTATAGGTGGAGCTGATTATTTATTTTTGGTTTTCTTTTTTTCCCTTGACCTTAGAGACTGATACTCATCTGCTCAGGGTCTGCATTAGCCAGCAAGTCATCTCCACCCTGTTTCTCCTCTCCCTACAGGCTCCCACCCTGCAGTCAGGCTCTGCGAGTGCCTGGGCAGCAAAGGTGCCTTGTTCAGATATGCAAGGCACTACTACACCCTACACACCTGGCCCATGTCAGTCGTGAGACAGAGCCTCCTTCCCAAACATCTGGACTTGACTCTCACTCTCTGTTAAACCCTTATTTTTATTCTTGGTAAGACAAAGAGTAGTTCAAGAGTGTATGGCAAGCTGGAACTGAGGCAACTCAAACAATCAGTTGCTTTGTCATAAAAGCTGATCATAAGCATAATGCTCCCTGTGTCACATCAGTGAGCATAAAAGAATGTGATCAAATGAAAACATTTTGTGTCTCTGGTATATCTCCATTATATTGGCATAGAGTGGCTGATGGGATAAGCTGCTGTAGAGGCTGGCACTGAAGGAGCAAACTCACATAAGGATGCATGAAGCATAGAAAAAGTGTAGACACTTACAGGGGGGAAAATGGGGAATCCAGTTAAGCTGGTGGAATATGCTATAATGTGTTCTGAAGAAGATGTAATGGGGGAAATAGTGTGAGGGAGGTTTGAAACTAAATTTGAGGACAAGAAGGGATGTAGTAAGATGCTGTCCAAAGAGACACTGCCTCTAAGAAGAAATGGTGAAATGAATGCTTCAAGTGATGTTCAAAGTGTAATCCCTTAAGGGACATTAGTCATATGTCCAGAGAGAACTGTCTTGTGGGTAAACTCATACATGTCATTTCAAGGGAGTTTAAACTATAACTTGGCTGCCTGAGTTATGGCATGTGAACCACAGCTTAAAAGGACTACTCACTTTCAACTTTACCTTCAATATCAAATCATAAGGTGAACGCTAATTTTTGTGTAGTAATAATGCTGATTCTTTCTTCTTTTCACTGGTCTAAGCAAGTGCATTCAATGAGTCTTTCATTATCACTGTTTACAACATGCATGACAACAAACTCATCAAAATCAGATGTGTTTATTCTATTTTAAATTTTAAATGTATTTCTTAACTAGCTGTACAGCAGTTCTTAGTTGGCAAGATGGTCCCTAAAACTTGCACTACTCTCTTTAATGCATGGTGATAACTTGAAAATGAGATTTATTTGCTGTCTCTTGTCTTACATGTGGGAATATAAAATGCAATAGGAAACAATAATCCTTGTTGTGTAGCATACACACTCCTTCCTTCACACGGTAGCATTTTGAATACGTTTCTGCTTCAAAGTTGGATGCCTGTCTTAAAGGCCACATTGATCTCCTCTTCCTTTTTCTCTCTAAAAGCTGACTACCTATTGACTACCAAGTTTTCATAAATTACATACAGTATTAGTTTTTCACCAGTGCTAGCTTACACAAATGCATGTTGTTCAGTCTGCTTAATATATTTTGTCTGATGTGATTACAAGCATAACTATCTCTTATTTAATAAATATATATATAGCCTTGATTATTTTTATTCAATGACTAGGAAGAGTAATGAGCTATGAATGTGAATTGATATCCTCTGTCATACAAAATGCTCAGTATCCCATTTTACAAAGACAAAAATGAGAGTTCATGTGAATTTTTATCTACTGACATCTACATCAGAAAGCTGGACATAAAATTCCTTGATATTTTCAACATCTGCAGTCCAATATCGTTAAACTTACATCTTGGGTCATTACATCTCACAGTGTTGTAATGCAAGTTTCCACCATGCTAACCATTCCCTATATGCTTTGTATAACTGGGCTGAATATGCCATAATAATTCATCAACCCTGAAAGAAAGCACAAAGTTCAATGCATATTAAAAATGTGATTGGGATACATTGCAGAAAAATGAAAACATGCTGCCGTTCACAACGCATCATATTCTCTGAGGTTACTGATATTGTCTGCATAATAATACACTTCCCTTAAGGGAAAAAAAAAACAATCAATAAAATACATGGTGATTTTCTTATACACTTGGTATCCCTTAGAAATCCCTTAGAAAGGAATGCTTTGATTTTTTTTTTCTACTGTAAAATGACTAATTATGTGTTTGCTGCATTCGTTATGGATACAGTGTTACAAAGTATGATAATTAAATATGCTTTTCTTAGCTTAGTCTTTCTTTCTTATTAAAAAGTATTGAAACTGAGTTGAGAGATACATAACAATTGTTGCTTAAATGTGTTCTTTCCTTCTTGTGGCTTTTTTCCTTTTAGGTGAATAAAATATGTGGTCCTCCTGTAAGGAAGCCTAAAGAGTCTCCAGGTTGCTCCTTTGATCAGAACAAAGATAATCAAGGGTTGAAGATGTTCTCTAGAGACAATGAAGAAACACTTGCCAACAGAAGAAAGTAAGACATTATTTTTTCTTTCTGTCTGTAAAACTAAAGTAAGCCATTAATTTTACAGCAGAGTAGATTATGCTCAATGCAACAGCATGCATTACTAGAGAATAAAGTCTCCAAAGAACAAAACATTTTAACAGCACAGTCTACTCTGTTACATTTTGGAAAGGTTAATTTCATGACTAGATTTTGTTTTCAGAAGTAATGGACATATGACCAGAGTCATTTGGTGTGGTTTAAAGTATTTATGAGAGTGGATAACATTGATAGAAGATGAGTGTTAGCTCTATGTGTAATTTTTGAAATTACATTTAACTTTACATATCAGCAGGCATTATTAAATCTGATGAAAAATGATTGTAGCTTTTTACAGAAAACTATTTGTACAAGCTGATAAGACAGAAAAAAAATGAATGACTTTTCTTACATACTTTTCTACTGTAAA
Organism: Rhagologus leucostigma; assembly: GCA_013397725.1. Classification (NCBI taxonomy): domain Eukaryota; kingdom Metazoa; phylum Chordata; class Aves; order Passeriformes; genus Rhagologus; species Rhagologus leucostigma. The sequence goes on along the minus strand of VZTD01002072.1, from coordinate 134,808 downwards.
AAATGAGACAACTAAGCATTTGGGACTAAATCTTGAAAGCCTTGTTCAAGCAAGACCTGCTGATTCTTTTTCTCTGGCTCTTTTGCCAGTATATAGCGAACTGAAGTGACTGCAGAGGCTTGGATATTTCATTTAAACCTGGTTCAGCATTGCAGGATGAACTTTGTGTAACTATATGAGTTAGGTGTTTGAGCCGCCTGTGGAAAGGAGAACTCAGTTGCCCACACATCTACAAGCATCCAGTGCCACTCAAGGATACCTTGGGGTATCCCAACTGGTCTTCTCCTGCCAAGAAGGATGCAGGTGTCCCGTAAGTTGTATCATAAAGTTCAAGCCTGACAAGAGTTCAAGAAGCATTTGGACAATACTCTCAGGCATGTGGTGAGACTCTTGAGGATGGTCCTGTGCAGGACTAAGAGATGGACTCAGTGATCCTTGTGAATCCCTTCCAAATCAGCAGATTCTGTGATTCTGTGATGGCTTCCACCTTCCTGCAGATGTCTTAGGTAGCTGAAGGAATCTCAAAGGCCAGTCTATATTTAGACAAGTTAATCAGGTCTTTAATGACCCTTAGTAGTAATAGCACTGCAAGGCATTAGGAGTCTTGCAGTTAAGACTAAAAGCTCCATTATGCAAATAAAGTACAAAGTTAAAATCAGAAATTTCATTTCTGTCATAGTGTTTGCTAAAATACAGAGAAGTTTTCCCTCTTTTTCCTCTCATTTCACTTTGTGGTGCACAAGGAAACAGAAGTGAGAGAATTGCAGGGAATAATTGCTCACTCCTGATGCCTGGAGAAGAAAAAATGCCTCTGAGCTTCAAAGGCAGACCATTCTTCTCAGTGTAAGGACCTTCAGTTACTAAATAGTGGAGAAAAAAACCCAATCGAAAATACAAATACAGGCTTTTTGAAACATTGTGGGAACAGAAAGATATGCAAACCATAAGTTAGCTTTAGCTAGCATGGAAGTTTTTCAGGGAATACCCATTACACGGATGCATGTTTCTCAGTTACGTGTAGCTGAGCAAGTTCTTGATGTTTTCTGATTGCTAACCCTCTGCAAACACAATACCGTATTCCAAAATCTCACTTAAACCAGGACTGTTCCATGTTTCAAAGCACAGAACACTGGATTGACTTCAGGGAAATTGCCTCAGAGACCTTAAGGGGCATGAGAGGCAGTGGACAACACAAAGCAGCATTGTTTTCCCTTCCCTTCCCTCTCACCTGCCTGAGATTCTGGAAACACTTCATGGCATGCAAACTCTGCACCAAAAAGGGAAGGGAAAGAAAGTTTGAGATCCACTGAGGCAGATTCCAGTTTAACAACTTCATAGTTGATATCATCTGCAGTTGCTACCTCCTGGATCACCTCCTTCCTTATTAGTCACAGTCACTTTACATTTCACTTTATATTCCCATAGCAACTCTAAGAACCTCCCACAGAAGTGTGACTTCAGCAAGTGCTTGCAGCCTGCTTTTAAGGAAGTGCTCTTCTCTAACTCCACCTTATTTACCTCTTGTGGTACTTCTGTTTTCCAAACGCATGTCCAGATGAAAGTTTACATTTTAAAGTACATGTTGGGCTGCCACTATCTGAACTTTTCCTGAGTTGTTTTTACCATTGGACGTAAGCTGATATTTTCTGGTACTATGTGGTACAAGAAAAAAAATGAAATTTCTCTATTCTTTTGATGCCGAATATTGTTAGATTAATTTTAAAAAAATCTAAGCAGATCCTTCCCTAGCAACATAGAAAATATATAATGCTTTTTGCTTCAGAATTTCATACTGCAGACAGCTCTAGTACAGAGAATGAAATTGTTTAAAAAAAAAAAAAAAAAGAGAACATTTCTGAATAAACAGACAAAAAGTATCTTCAGCTTCCACTGACTGTAATTTCACATTTGTGCTCAGCTGCCTATAATTATGTGTTATCTGGTCTAGAGGATATTCATGTGAAAATTGACATTCATACCATCTGCCCTTCTAACTACTTTGGTCAGACATCAACAGGGGCTGAAATCAGTTATTGCTTCTCTATTAAATTTAGCTTTGTCTCAGGATGTATTTACTAATAAACCAAATGACCTTTCTGTTAGAATGCAGTTTGTGACAGGATATTATGACAGTTATATTTATTTATTTTTATTTCTTCTTCAGAAGAAATTCCAACAGTTCGCTTTGAGAGGACTCTCTAAACACTATTTTTCATCCGGAATGTAAACATTGAGCACTGAAAAAATCAAAATCAATCCTACTCAATGGGATTTGGAGGGAAATTGCAAACCCACTGTGCACACAGGGTTCAATTTTGGGTGTGGAGAAATAAAGGATATGGCTGGAGAAATAAAGGATGTGGCTATTCATGGCTAGGAGAGTGTGGATGAATCATATTTAAAACCTAATGCACATAGGCAATTATATGATGCATGGTCAAAATTGACCCTACACGAGATTTTTCAGAACTGCAGTTTCAGAATTAGTAGGGCACTCACATCACATTTAATAGACATAATAAATCAAAACCACTGTGGTTTGTGTAAAATATTTGCCCTATTATGTGAAAGAACATATGGCTTTTTAAATGATGGACTGCATATAATCACTGATGTTTTATCTGTTTTATTTGAAATAAACAATAGTTAACACTTAAATTCCTTATAGAATTTTAGGCCTATGGTGACTAAATACAGGGAAATATAGATATTATTTCTGGAATTTTTTCACAACTCCAGACACTATACAAGAAGTTAACATGAAGTGAAGCTTGCTGGGTTACAGAGCAATGGGTACAGCATTTGGTGGTGCTTTTCTGTGTGCCTGCAGGTCATATATAAGTCAGGAATGGGTCATGTTCCATTCCAGAATGAATAAGTATTTTAATTTTTCACAGTAGGAAGAGGTCTCCAAGGAAGAGATTTTCAACACATAAACAAACAATTTATATTAAATATCACAATTCTGTTAAGAACATACCAACTAAAAAGTAATACATTTGTTTTGAATTAAGTACAAAACCTTATCATTACCTCTGGCCATCTTGAAAGTTATTTAAAATAACAATACATAATTTATAACCTGCCAGCACAGCATATGGTAGAACTGATACAATCTTTCAGACAGTTATTTAAATCTTTACTAAATATTCAACACCTACATCTTAGACCCATTTTACCTAAATCTTGAGTTACTGCATAACTTTAACTAATATTTTTTATAGTATTTGTAAAGATATGTAAGGGACTTCTTGTTAGCACTTTTGAAAAGCAAAAGACTTATTCTTGTGCACTTCATTTTTAATTTGCTAATCTTTTATTTTGAAACATTTTTTCATTTTTTTGTCCAACTGTAGCATTGAAAACTGTATCACTACTATGCAAAAAAGTTTCAGATGGAAGGAAAATAGTTCCTGTTCCAGAGCACAGGTAAAATAAGGGTTGTTTTCAATTTAATGGGAGTATCAACTCTATAAACTAATGAAGCGTATCTAAAAGAATCAAACTCATCTATGGACAAATCAATTTAAAATATTGCTGGAACCAGCGGAGAGTAATGGAATAAACACATTCCTTATCTTGTAGAAACACACAACAGCAAGACGGCTTCATGTTGTTGGTTGACGCTGACAATTATTTCTCGTGTTCCCGTGTGCAGGGAATTTATCAGCCACCTCCGGCTCTACAGAGCCTTCTACGGCGGCCTGGCGGATCAGCTGTGCGGGAATGAGTTGGCAGCTGCCGATGGACTCCCGTGTTGGAATGGAGAAGATGTCGTAACAAGGTAGCTTTCTGATTCACTTTTTGTCTTTTTTCTTTCATAAGTCGTGTTTCCCTAAAACAGCTTCTGTTCGAGTCGAGTATGGTGTTTCCCTGTGTCTGTGTCAAGATTAGTTTGAAAAATAAATAAGCATGGGTTCCCTTCTCTCAGGCTTCACCTGTACACAGTAAATAAAATCTCCCTGCATCTCTGTCTAGGAAAAACAAAAGAATTCTGGTGTTTGTCAGACATTTTTCCTTCAAATTTGCAGCACCTAAACATACACTGGAAAAGAAGCTGGACTGGCATTTACAAAATACAGTTGGATAAAAAGAATATGGATTTCTGTTTGAGCTTGATCTTTATGAAATGCTCCTTTTAATGCAGCATGTGGTAACAGACTCAAGCTTAAAACCTTCTCTGGCTGTGAAGTTTGAAGTAAGCTGTTAATATATATAGTTTCCCATGAGAAAGCTAAAAGTTAAACATAAAGATAAAACATTTTACAAGTGAAACACGTGGTTTTTTATATATGCAGTAGCTTGGGAGACATCATTCAGCAGCAATGGCAAAGAAGAGATAATAAACTGCTACAGTCCTAGATGTGTGTCTCTGGAATCAATATATTACACAGCTTATAAAACACTAGCATTTTTGGATGGCGGAAAGATTTTTAGAGAGCTCATCTCTATGTTTCTGATTTATTGCTTTGATCACCAAAACAAGTATTTCTCTGAGCAGGAAATCCTTCCCTTCCTGATGACAGAGAGCAAAATATTGAAAAGTTTGTTGCAATTATTTGTAATAAAAATCATGAGGTTAATGTGGTGTGTATTAGTAGGTAGTATCAAAGGTCATATCAAAGAGGGCTGTGAGTTAATGAAGTTTGAGATAGCTGCTACCAAGTAGAAGGAGCAGTGGACAATATGCACCTTTAGGCATCTCTTAAAAGTTAGGTAGGAGCTGTCATTTATTGATTGATACCTAAGGAAGCTTAATGGACATCCTTCTAGCAAACAGGTACAGGCCCACTTTTCTTTATCTTCTTGGGCAGTCCTGTGCTTTGGCAGCACCAAGGTCCAGTGAGTGGTTGACTCCCTTGATAGTCTCACTGGCAACTTTTGTGCAAAGATATCAACAATCTTCTGAAGATGCCGTGTTCCTTCTTTAGGTAATTGTATTTGAGATTTAATCTCAACTGTACCTCCTTGCTTTTGTTTTTCTGCCCATCCCCTGGTTGATTTAAAGTATTCCTACAAAATGTCTCAGTAACAATATAAAGTGAGGGTCTTGTAATTACAGATTTCCTAAGAACAAGGTTCTTCTATCATTACTTTTGCCTGCTTATATACTTACTATTAATATATTATATATGTTTAAACCTATATTATTATATTGTGTGGTACTATTATAGTGTATCTATTATTACGTTATATGATTATACTGTTACTTTGTTTATACTGTTATACTGTACTGTTTGATTTTGATTGATTAGACACTAAAGTCCCGATAGAGAAATGAAACATTCTCTAAATTCTCTAAATTCATAGTGTTTTTTAAAAGTAATTTAATATATATGCTAATATATATATGTAGGCTATATATATGCTAATATGTATGCTTATACATATATATATGTGCATATATATGTATACACACAATATATTTATTTTTGGATCCACCCAAAGATATTATGGGTGACAAAAGCACTGTATCTTAAAAGTAAGGAATACTGCTTTGGTATTAGTTTAACTTAAAAATTTCCTTAACTAAAATACTTTGTGTTTGTATATATATTAATGTATATATATTTATATTTTTGGTCAGTAAATGTGTCAGCTTCCTGAAAGAGCTGAGATGTAGATAATAGACGTACAGAATGATAATTAAAACTGGAAGAGCAGGATACTCTGAGTTGCTCTAGATTATCAACTGGAGCTGAGACCTGCAGATTTGTTCCTACATCTCAAGACCTCTGATTGTACACTAAATACATTGTGTTACATAATCTCCTGTTTCAGTATCTTTATGAAGGCACTCAGATCTGTCCTCTTCCACTCCTTCATTTTGCCTTCTTGTTCAGTCAAAATGCCCTTCATTCAATTTTATTTGTTTATATTTGTTCTGTTGTAACTGAAGGGGGAAAAGCTTTCCTTCACTTTGACCGAGATAAGGGGTTTTTTACTATTAGTATGATTATTATAGAAGTGATGATCTAGGGAGAAGTGTCTATTAGCTGCTTTCATAATGGCTAGAATGCATAGCAAGCATTTGAAATACATTCTGCTTAAACATTAGCAAGAGTTTTCTAGTGACAAGGGCAAAAATAAGTAGTTTTGTTGTCCAGCATCTGCATGAAGAAGGATTTTTAAAAATAGGCAAGGCAAGGCACTGAGAAATGATGCAGCAGAAGCTCATTTTTCTTAGAGATATGGAGATAAATTGGATAACTTCTTAAAATCTCCTCAAGCCCTATGATTCTGAATCTAGGATTATCTAAATCCTGTGTTGCTTAACTTCTATTATCATGATCCCAGGATACTGTGACATTTTAGAAGCAAAAATGACTTGAGCAGGCATCATTGCTTTTCTCTCTAAATACTGAAGAACCTGTACACTCATTCTCTTTACTTCTTTTGTTCTCCCCTTATCCTGCCTTCCCAATAATATAATAATTAATAATAATATTGATGAACACATCAGTGCGTCTCACCAGTGTTTCTGGCACTGATGGGGAAAAGTTTGTATTGTTCAAATTAGTTAAAGACAAAGAGATTTTATCCGTTTTGAGATTCTTTATTCTTTCCATCTGTTTTTGCCTTCTGTTTCAAAAACATGTGCCATAGCTGCTGGTGACTGGAAGTTTGGCCTTGACATGAGAAAACAGTATCATGAGCTATGTATTGCTGGTGTATCAGGGCCTGAAGAGATTGCTTAGACTGCTTGCTGTATCTATGTTTCAAGCTGCAAGCAGCAAAAAACCCTGGAGACAGAAGACAGATGAATGGAAAAAAAAATCTTTGCAGTTCTTCATTTTCCTTTTTTGTGCATCTTTCTCAAGGAAGCAATTCGAGGGTTTTAACAGCTATAATATTGTATATCAGTTACATCTTCTAACCTTTGCCTTCTCTAATACTATCCAAGAGATTATCAAGCCTGGATGGGAAAAGGTCAGAAAACAAAAAAGGGTATTACTGAAATGAAAGCTCACTTAACAGTTTACATTTCATATGCTTCAGCTGTTCCATTTTTGGTTTAAGCCTTTTTTTTTTTTTCCAAATCATAATGCCATGGAAATATGGCCCTTGATTCTGCAATTCTAGAAATTGTTCTGGATCTAGCATTTCACAGAGTACAGGCTCATGCTTTCATCAAAACCTCAGTCATCAAAACCTCAGACCAGAATTCCCACACTCCTGTATTCATGCCTGAAAAGATCAGTAGTGCAGGACTTGTGGGAGCAAGACCACTTTCGTGAGGTCTGTGTCACTGCAGCACGAGGGACAAGACATCTCAGAGGAGTCTTCAGCCCTTCCACTGTCTTACCCAGTTGTGTGACTGCAGTGGTCTAGCATGAAATTGAAATTCGAAGTTCACCTTCAGAGGCATGGCTGAGTATCATGATGAAATACCTGGAATTTAGTGTTACAGGATTCATTAGGTTCAGTGGAAAAAGAGGAATTGAAATTAGTAAGTTGTGCACTACCAAAGCATACGAGTTTGGAATTTTAGTAGCATCTTAGTTTTAAAGCTAAAATAATGGGAGCTGCGCAAATAGACTGAGATTGTTCCATTTCACAAACATAAGGAGGTTAAACTGAGATTTATACAGCTTTGGTGGTCCAGAGAGCCTGGCTAGAATATGAAGAGAGATAAATTAAAAATACACAGAGCAGAGCATAATATGTACTGTACATCTTCATACTAGCGATTTAACTGAAATAAAAATAGATGTGAGTGAAAAAAATAGTAAAATTATGTGTGTTGAGCGATTCAAGACTAATGGAGATTATTAAAAACAGCTAATCAAGTTTTGAAGGAAGAGTTTCATATAAAACGCATACCTGAAGTATCCAAATTAAGAGAAATTAAACAGCATGATTGATTTTAATTGCTGAGCAAATTGTTAAAAAGTGATTATAATAAGCATCTCTCATCAAATAAATGCTTAGCTTTGGCGTAGCTCTTAGGCTGGGGAAATTTTCTCTTTTGATTCTTAAATATTCTGAAATGAGTACAATTCTGATCCTGTTCTTATCCAACAAAAGAAGATAAATGGTGATATAAGGGAAATTAATAAATTGATTCTAATTTCCTGCTATTTGAACTAATCATCACCTTTTAAAATAAAGAAGAATGTAAACTGCCTTCAAAGGCACCACATGACACCTATGCAAAAGATTTGTCTGAGCAACTAAAAATGTAGAAAAAGCCCATTATGGCTCTTACTGCTTTGCCTAATAGGCTGCTGCCAACAAGGACCAGCCACACATCATAGAGAAAAAACAACTGTAAGTTTGTACTTCCTCAAAATATGCAAATTTTCAAGTGCCTGACCCAGAACTGTGAGCATTCAGTCTTCTCATGAACTTAAAAATCTTCACACCAGTAGCTTTCCGCAACAAGAGAACCAGAAGTTTTCAGATACCAGAGCAGAGTCAATTTAAGAGGGGCTTATGATACATATTTCTGTGTCAACATAGAAAAGACATGAAATGGCATGTGATCCCTTTGTTTATAATAATTGTGGGGTTTGTTCCCTATTTTGCCATGAGTTATAACAATAAAAGTCATTCCTGCTTTAATATTGTTAATATCTGGTCTCAATATATGCTTAGTTAAATTTCATGATGCTTCAGGATTGAATGGATTTAATTACATAAAATCAGCAAAATATGTATTGCATTTGATAACCTCAAAATAAATTTTCTGCTTTTCCTTTTGTTTGCCTGAGCAAATATATAATTTTCTGTAGTGTTTGCCCTAGAATCATTGCACTTGTTTGTTGTGCACAGCAGAGGCTATAATAGAAAGGTTCTAACACTGGGTGAATTAATTTCTGTTAGGTTGGTAATAATTTTAAAATTGTATTGACTTTTAAAATGAAAAACATGATTAGCACCATGTTAAATAAATTGTAGCATTTATAAAGTCACAGAAGACTGTTCAAAGGTAGGCACAAGAAAGAACACTAACAAAGGGTATTCCGAGTTTGAATTATTGCATCATCATACTTTCATTTTGGAAGGTTTTGGTCTTTCATTTTACACAGTCATAGAAAAATAAGCATCAAAATTTAATATTAGTGATCTGATGACTCTTAAAGGTTTTCCAAGTAAATTCAGGACTACTTTACCACATTTTATGACGTGAAAGAATAAAAATAAAAATCTGTTGTCTCCTTGTGTAACGGTTTATATTAAAACCAAGGAAAACTCATGCAGGAGACTTTGATGCATAGTTCAAAAATAAACCTTGCATAGAATAAACACCTATGAATCACAGTAGATTATATTAGACAGAAAGTTTGTGCCCCATTGAAGTTCTTATAAACGAAATATGCTGTTACTGAATTCAGCTTAGATATGCCGGTTCTCTTTCAAATAGTAGGTTTAGTGATATTTTGCAATGAGACTTCTTTCACCCACTGATACTCTGAAACATTTTATATTTCTAAACTCAAGTTATTTATCACCTCTAGCCATGGCAATTTGGTACAGCAGCTCTCAGTGAATTTTTTAAGCAATATTTTGTGTTGTGAAATATTGTCTATGAGGTCTTCTTTCACTGTAATGCCCATAGCAGTTTTCTATAAACTCTGCAACTTTACCAGTCCAGAGAGGAAACTTCAGTGTAATGACGTTTAGCACTGCAGCATTTACAGATGTTCCTTTCAACCTTTGTATTATTATGTAACATCTGCTGAAGAGTTTTCTCTTGACAGCTATAGGTCAGATTTTCCCTGAGCATCCTGCACGGGCTGTGAAAGTGTGTTGTTGAAACTTAGATTGTGCTGAGGGTTTTGCTTTTTCATTTTTACAGACAGCATAGATACTCAGGCAGGATGACTTTGAAGGTCTGGAAATTGGTTGTGAGTCTTACGTGAAAACCACCAGTTTTTCCTATGAGTCTAACTGTGAAAGTGTGCAGAAAGGTTTTCTTTATATATGAAAAATTTTCTTTATGTGGTCCTATTTTGATGAATATTCTATAGATTTTTATATGTACAGATTTATTTTGTTAGTTATTTATATAATACAGATGATATAAAATTGGTATTCAAAGTTTTAGTAACGCATTCAAAAAATGAGTTTGTTCATTATTTTTTCTAGAAATAAATATTATTCTTTCCAGTTGTATCAAATTTTTCTTGCTACTTTTTTAGTCAAAAGAATCATTAGATCCTCTCTAAGGAAGTAAAACTAATCTGCTATTCACAACTGTGAGTCTACAAGCATGTACTTCAAAATATCATTATGTCCTTCTTAATAGAAGTTATGGTTTCTTATCTTCTTTAGCAGCTCAGCTTCTACTTGTATTCCTTTAGAATTGTATGATTGGAAGCACAAATTGGCTTATATTCATTAAAATTACTATTTTGTTCTGTTTCTATTGTAACACTGCATTTTTAGGGTCAAAGATTTTAGCACTAGTCCACATGTGGCCTCTCAGGAAAATTAAGCTGCATTAATGAAGACTGTGAATTTAGAAATCAGTCATGTTAGCTCTTTTTTTTTTTCTTAGTTCATTAAATAACCCAAACTGAAGCTACTTTAATTCAGAAGGAATTTAAATTTTTAAAGTGTAGTATCCCACACAGAAATTTAATGAGGCAACCCAGTTAATGCCTACCTGCTATGAGTGCTTCTGTGACAGCTCTGAAAAAAGACTGAAGCGAAACCCAGTGAAAAGGACATAGGTGCACACATGTATGCCATGCTGCAGTTTTAGTAAATGATCCAGTCAAGCACTACTGTGAATAGTCACATCTAAATCTGAAAGGTTTTCATGTTCAGGTAGCATCTAAGATATCAGAAGTTACTATGAAGAACAGATCAAAGCAGCTGAACTAAATTGTTACATTTGTGCAACAGGAGACTGTGCAGATTCTTCCCAAAAACATGTATATTCTATACCTGTGAGATAGTGAAAGGAAATAAGATGCATAAAACCCAGTCCAATCTCACAATTTTTGTTGTTTTGAGTTGTTTTTCTTTCAGAATAAACAAGACCTCTCTGCTACCGGCAAGACTCTCCTTCAAACTGTTAGGAATCTTTATGCATATTTGAGAAAATCCCTTGGATGGAGGGGTTGCACTCTAGTGTACTGCTGTGTAATACGATGTAGCTTCTCTTCCTAAGGAGTTTGAGGAGTGAATCTCTGTCATGTTAAACACATTTATGTCTTATGTTAATAAGAGTTTGCCATGTTGAAACTTGTGTTATTCTTCATCGTATCTGCTTCAGGTATTTGTATGAAGAAATGCATGTCTGAATGGGCCTCTTGGCCTCTTTTTCAGTGAAGAGTTAAATGAACCCCTCTAGGATGCAGATAGTTTAGTCTTCCAATTAGTTAGATAGAACTTCCTAGGACTTTTTTCTCCCCCCTCTCTGTAAAGGGCATCAGTCTAAAAGTACTGGTAGAATTTACATTGTCAAAGTTTAAAATATCTAGTAACTCAAGCTAATACAAAGTATCTGTGCTGAGATAAAAACCTAAAATAAACCTAAAGACTAAATACTGCAGCTGGTAGACTGATCCAGAACAGCTATACCTAAGTGTTTGAGATATTTCACTTGAAAACTAGGTACCCCTGTTGATCCATATACTGCAAGTAATACCATATAACACTGTTCTATTTTTGCCAGTACTGATCTCGTGCTCAAAGTGATGTATTAAGCTCACTGAGCTAAGCTGTATAAAATAATCATGCAAGACAAAGCATCAGTTTAATTCTTTCTCAGTACCTTAGGTCAAGGGTGGAACATATTCTTGAATAAGCCACAAAACCTTGTGTTTCGCATAGTTTCTCAAAGTTTCAGTTCAAATGTTAGATAAAGCTGGGAACAGATTTGGAGAGAATTAGAGTGTTCATGGAAAGAAGATTAACTTTTCCTTTAATTTTCCCTCTGTTTCCTTAGCCTGTTTTCACTGTAGGTGATGTTATGCTATCTAGAACTCCAGATTTTAAGTCTCCAGTCATAGAATCACAGAATAGGTCAGGTTGGACGGGACCACAGGGGTACATCTGGTCCAACCTCCCTGCTCAAGCAGGGTCATCCCAGAGCACATGGCACAGGACTGCATCCAGACAGTTTTTGAATATCTCCAGTGATGGAGACTCCACAGCCTCTCTGGGCAAGGTTTAGTTCTTCTAAACAGTTCTTATAAAGTGTTATTAACAGTTCTTACAACAGTTCTTAAAAAGTGCTATAAAAACTGGTATGTTCGTGTCCTTTTTGCAAATATGTCAATGACAATATTTGAGAGATGCTTATGTTCCTGTATAAAATAGGTTCCCAGCAATCCTTATTTTAATATGTCTCACTTTCTTACCTTGGTGTCTTTAAAACATCTGAATCACACATTAGTACAACAGTTATAGATGAAGTAACAAGCCTATCCTATGTTATATCTAATAAAAATGCATTTTTTTATTGTTTAAGTAAGTATTTCTGGAATCTACAAAGATAGCATGGCAGACAGCTAATACTATTAAGTGCAAACATCAAAGCAACTTGCTCTATTCTACTTAAGGAAGAAAAGTATATTAACAGTGCCTGCTGAAGTCCTTGTACAGAAGATGTTTAAAATAAATAAAAAGGAATTTCAAAATCCTAACAATGTTTTTGGTATAAGGATGTTTCATTTTTCATTGGCAAGTATTAAACATGGTCAGTTAACACACTGCGATTCTGAATGAGCAGCCCTGAATGGTGCAGGGATTCTAGACAGCAGCTAATGGAGAGAGGTGGCATAAACCATTATAGGGGGTTTTGAACAAGAATGTCTAGATAAAGATTACTGGCCCTGGACAACATATATTTCTAGCACAGGAAATATTTTACTATGATCAAACCCAACAAAAGCTCATTCTGGAAGACTACCCTTCAGCCTACTGACAGCACAGACTGTATTCACAGAGATTCACAGTAATCATTTAATTTCAAATAAATATTTTAATATAGAGAGAATTAGTTTTTCAAACAAGAATTTTTACCAGTCACTTCGAGAGCTCTGCTCTTCACTTCAAGGCTCTGTTTCCTCTCTGTAATTTTAATTGCTTAGTAAAGGAATATATTCGTAGTGAAAAAGAGTTGAATCAAACATCCCGAAGTTATTTGCCTTGACACCTGTGAAGAATTTAAAATGAAAATTAATTTAGCTTATGTTTCAGTCAATATAGTTAATTATTTTGGATTCATATGTTGACAATGCCGTATTTGAGTGTACAAGGAAGTGTACAACAATTCGAATGTGCAACTTCTTTTTTGGGGTGAGATTCAACTGACATCTGTAGCTATGCAAACATAGGCATCTAATTGGGACTTCTTGAGTCTGTGCAGTCAATAGAGAGAGACACATCCTACTTAGTGCTAGTGGACTGGCTGTTTCTAACCACTGTAATCACTTGGGAGTGTGCAGCACAGAGTGGTTGCATAGCTTAGATCATCTGAATCTTGTCCTCAAGAACATGTCATTCTGATGGTGAAACATTTGCACCCTAAGGGAACACTGTCATGGTTTAACCCCAGCCAGCAGCAAAGTTCCTCACAGCCACTTGCTCATTGCCCCTGATGCCTTGAAGTGGCTGCTTGAAAACAGGCTAGACGAGATTAAGAGAATAAAGTGGGTATTTATTTGAAGGGCCTTCAAAGGTACACCTTGGGCAGTCAAGAGGCTACAGCCAAGATGGACACTGGGTCATGGGTTTTTCACACTTTTACGAGTTTGGACCATTTGCATATCAGGGTTAATTCTCCAATTACAATTTCAGGCAATGAAGTAATTACCCCAAGTTTTCCCCCCCATTCAGAGGCTTTAGTTTACAGATTTCGGGGCCTGGGACAACAAGGTGTCCTTGAAGTGCAAACCTTGAGAGGGTTTGTAATATCTAACCAAAATGTGAGAACAGTAGCTAACAGGCTATATGAAGTTTCAGAGTTACCTACTAAGCAGTACAGGATCTGAAAAATATAAAAGTTAAAACCTAAGGCATTACCCCAACAGCAGGACTGGGGAGAGAATCAGAGGGGTAAAATCTAGAAAACTCGGGGATAAAGACAGTTTAGTAGAGAAAGCAAAAGCCACACACACAAGCGAAGCAAAACAAGGAATTACTTCACTGCTCCCCCTGGGCAGGCAGGTGTTCAGCCATCTCCAGCAGGGCCCCATCACATCTAACAGTGATTTGGAATGACAAAATTTCATCACTCCAAACACTCTTCCTCCTTCTTCCCCCCCCACTCTATATACTGAGCATGATGCCCTATGGTCAGGAATATCCCTTTGGTCAGTTTGGGTCCCCTGTCCTGGCTGTGTCTCTTCCCAACGTGCCATGCACCCCCAGCTTCCTTGCCATCATGGCAGTACAAAAAGCAGAAAAGGCCTTGGCTCTGTGCAAGCACTGCTCAGCAAAAACAAACCCGTCTCTATATTATCAACCCTGTGTTCAGCACAAATCCAAAACACAGCCCCATGCCAGCCACATGAAAAAAATTAGCTCTACCCCAGTTAAAACCACCACAAACACAGAGAGGCAATTCAGAGCATATTTCATGGCTACCAAAAGGAAAGTACAGAAATGGGTCACTTCTACCCAGTGCCTAAGGGAGCTGTAGTTACAAGTGCACCACTGTGCACCTGCCCTTAGATGTTATCAGGAGGTAAAAAAACCCCCAAATTTTCTGGACTCCAGCTAAACCTCATTGATTTTCTGTGTCCTGCTTCCTTTCAGAGTCCTCTAGGCTCTGAATTGTTCTGTAGAGAGAGCCTGTGTGGCAGATGCTTCAACAGTGTCATTGGAACAGTTCACAGTGGTAGATGCAGCACACACGATGAGTCAAGCAGATGCTCACGACAAGAAAACTCTTGTCTCAGCTGTGTACACAAATTGTGCTGGAATACATGAAGAGAAGCCATATGTAGAAAGATCCTGCAGTTGTTGTTCCGATGAGCAGTTTTCTCTAATAATTGCATCAAACCCCAAAAGGTTTAAACTATTTGAGATTTACACTGCCTTTTTTTCCCCCATTTTTCCGTAAATATTAAATAGACCTTGAATAAAATAGATTATCATTTCATGGAAAGAGAACAAAATCTTTTTCTAGGTACAGAACAACTCATGTCCTAGAAAAACATCTCCTGATAAATAGACTGTGTGTTTAAGTTAATTTTTGTCATTTATATGTGTGTTTGAAATAATTCTGAGCTCATGCATTTAACTTGTGTGGATGTGAGAGTAATGCTCCATCACCTTCACCTGTCTGCTGGCAATTAAGAGGTACAGATATATACTGTAGTCATGTAATAGGGAATTTTGTCAGAGAAAACACATTCTGTATTTTAAAGAAATTAGAGACCTAGTCCTTGTGGGACTTTTTAGTCCTTTTTAACCTTATTTGTGTCTTACATTTTCTTACCGTAAATTCAAATTCCTTTAAAAATCATTCATTATAAAAAAATTGCAGAACTGTAGCCATCGTGTGTGCAGAACAACTTATGAGAAGTCAGCATTAGTTTCCAGCACATCTAATGGTAACTGTAGTTTACATTTCATGACACTATTATGATGAAAAAGAAACAAAAATGGGATTTTGGGGGCCTGTATTAATACTTGTTGAACTGCACCAAGTCTGATTAGCCCATAATCAATCACCTGTGTTCAAAGCAACCTTTTTTTTTTTT